>APFE030383165.1:62362-94911 GCA_000404065.3 Pinus taeda | reverse complement strand
TCTGACACTTGCCACTCCATTTTCGACCAGGGATGAGTAAGAGATCATCATTCTCCAAGTGGAAGCAGGAACTATCAGAGAGCAGACACTAGTCAAGATCCCAAAAGATGACTCACCTCTCTGTAATCATCTATATATGGATCCCTCATCATAGAGATCTAGAGGCTGGAATTTTGTAACTTATAGAGAAGTGTTTTTGGTATTCTGGTATACATTCACATTGTTGGGTGATCTAGCTTTGCTTGAGGTGAAGAAGGGCTTCTTAGCTGGAGGATGATGCTGGGTCAGAGCACATGGTTGTAATCTTCCTACTACTTTTCATTTGAATAAAGCTATTCTTGTTTCCTTCTATATTCTTGTGTACTTGTTTATATATGCTTGTATATGGTTAATGCACATCTAATCCTGCATTATTTTTGAATTTAGATCCTTGTTTCTTGCATAGTAGTATGTTGCTATGATTCCACAGGTCCTTCTGAAGCTGAGCAGACAAAGAAGAAGCGGCAAAACTATATTAAGAAGGAAAGGAAATCAAGTGCAAGACTTAGGTTGGCCCTCTTGGTTCTCCTCTCATCTATTTTCATAAAAGGAATCAATAATAGACTTTGATTGTTTGTTTCTAAGATAGGCACCCATATTAGTGGGAATAGTAGCATCCGAGTGGACACTATTACCGTATAAAAACTTAGTCTATTGATCAGTTAAACTAAATACATCTAGTTCAACTAAGTCAAAATGAACATGACTCCATCGACTCCTCATTCAACTCCACAGAACTCAATCACTGAAGTTCTAACTGAAGTCCTTCATGCAATAGCTCAAGTAACCCATAAGAAAAGCGTATTTCCTTCTAGCAGTTGCATGTGCCACATCCTTAGCTCGAACTGAAGTGCTCCAAGAGAATAAGATAATGTTTATAGTCCAAATATTATTAAGGGCTAATAATATTCGACTGTTATATATTTAGACTGATGGTACCTCTGCTGTTGTCTAAAAATAGAAATCCATCTATTTTTATCAACTTGACAAATCATACACAAATAGCATCCTGCAACTCATAGACCATGATCGATATGTATAAAAATAAACATAGTTTAAAAATATACTTGCGCCAAAAATAACCTGTGGGCCCACTTAGTGAAGGCGAGTTATTTCCACTAAGCTCCATCATCTTGTTGCAATCTCAACACTCCCTCTCAACAAGATATGGATTATCAACAACCCCTATCCTATCTTGGTGGTACTCGAATTTGCTCCTAGTGAGCGCCTTTGTCAAGATATCAGCATCCTGATACTTCGTGGGAATGTACAAAAGTAACATGATTCTCCGCTGCACACAATCTCTGACATGATGGTACCTGATGTCGATACTGTCCATTGAGCTCCCTACCCAATCTGTATCCGTGAAGCCAAATAGCTTCACCTCATCCTCCTGTCTGTACCACAATCCATATCCCGATGTGCCTCTGAGATAACACAATACATGCTTGCCTCCATGCATGTTGAACTTATCCAGTATCTCCCAGGCATACTTACCCTGAGAAGAAAATAGTCCATCACTGCGCTGCCTCACTTTGTAGATCCATCTCGAACACACGACTTGCTCCAACAAAACTTGGAACAAAAACACTCCCAACTGACCCCTCTGTTGGGCTAGGAACATACCCTTATGCTGAAGCTCTACCTATTGCTGACAAGTTCTCCCTCTCTAACATCTACGCTACTGCAACATTTCCATGCATCTCACACCATTGCACACTTCTCTGTGCCACCTAGCACTGTGCAAAACACTTGTGCCTTTCGCATTGCTGTAGCCTGCTAGCTATGCACTGTCCTGGGATTCCCTACATTATCGCTCTCTCTGCCGCTCCATCCACATCTGTCTCTACCCAATCAGTCAGTTCCTGCTACTCCACATCGGGGCTCCAGTAGCAAGGTCTCATCTAAGAGGTTGGGTACCTCAAGGATCCTGCCCCTCCTCCTTAGGACGATCACTCTATATCACCCCACCTCCTACCTGGAGGTATGGCTGCATGTGATCCCTCAGCCCACCTGGCTCGAAGTTTCCCCTATTGGAGGTCTCTGCATGAGTATATGTCTCTACTCAATCTCCACTCAGCTTCCCCTGTTTGTAGCTGCTCCACCAACCTCCTGAAGCTGCTGCACCAATCATGGCTCCTCCACCATTGTCTGAGGACTTCTTCTAGTCTGCATGTTTGAGAGGTTAATATACCCTCCCTCTCAAACCACCAAGTCTCCATCAGTTGCCTTGCTGCTCAAGGCTTTGCATTGCATCTTGAACCTCAAGAGCATATAGGTTCTTGACCCTGAACCAATCTACTTCACTTGTCTAGTGATGATGTGTCTAAGGAAACCTTTCCCTTACTGAAGACTACATCATAGCCTCTGTCTTCCAGCATCGCGATCGACACCAAGTTTCTCTTCAGTCCTAGTACATACTTGACATCAATCAAGGTAAAGCGAGATCGATTCTCCCTCTGAAAAATAACCATGCCTACACCTGAGACACTATACTTCTCATCATTACCCATCACTATGAGTATCTGGAGATCTTTCTCCTCCAAAGTACTGAACAAACTCTTGTCGCCGGTTATGTGGAAAGAAGCTCCACTATCAAGAAACCAACCACTTCCCACCATGGATGAAACCATGCATGCGAAGAGTGTGCAATCCAACTCAAACTGTGAAGCAAGTGCCTCACCTTTAGATCCTTCCCCGGATCCATTCTTGGATTTCCTCCGTGGGAAATTTGAGGCAAAATGGCCCACCTCATGACAATGAAAGCATCGCACTTTCGTTTTTTCAACCTTCTTCCCATCATTGGAAGAACTAGATTCGGAAAGAGAAACCTTCTCCTTCCCCTTCTTCACCTTACTCACTAAGGTACAGTTCTCCTCATCATGCATAGATGAAGAACTGTCTTTGGTGCTCCGTCTGATCTCCTCCTACATCAAATCCAACCATAGTCATTCCCAATTTGGCAGTTTCTCCCTTCCATTCACCGAGTCCCGGTAGCTATGCTAGCTCTTAGGAAGGCCAATGACTGCTAGACTCTCCATAGTCCTCATCATCGACAGTCACCCCCACAATTCCCAGCTCATCCTGGCATTGGGTGAACTTCGTGAGATACTGGGGCATAATGTCTCCATTCTCACACTTAGATGTTTCTGATTTTATCCTTGAGCGCCATTCCACCAACTCAAAACTCAACCGCTTCTGATCTAAAATTCGTGAGAACAAAGTATTTCTTGTACAGAGATCAACTGTATGGGCATTCACTAGATATCTCACCTTCCAAAAGAAGGATGAATCCAGAGGCTACCTGGCCCGATTACAGACTTTGCCTGAAGAAATAAAATGTAAACACTTTCTGAATAATAGATCTGATGATCAATCCTCGCCTTGATATCCTGTAGAAATTTTTCTACAAACCAACCTGGCTCTGATACCATGTAGAAATGTTGAATAATATGACACTTATTCACAGAGATTATCCTGATTATACACTATTTGTGGAATGCATGCATAATACATAACCTCCTCTACGTTGATCATCAATTTGCAGTATTAAAGAAACAATCAAGCATGCGCACATTGAAGCATGAATCACACATATCAACACAGTATATCACTGGGGAAAGCATCTCGCTAAAAACCCCAAACTATCTATATATTATATTGATTGAGAACATGTAACAATACATAGTAAAATACTCCTCGCAAGTACTCAGTACTATCTCCACCTGTTACACACAAACTAGCTTAGATTTGAATCAATCACTGGCTCAAATCTCCTCTGCTGCTTGCTTGTCTCCACTGTGCAATCCTGCATGAGAATGGATGAGAATGACACCAAATGTGTGATCCAAATTTGTATTTCCCTTGTCTATACCACACAATCCTCATTGGTAATACTCAATCCATGCATGTGCAAATCTCATGCACAACTATAGTCACAACTGACAACTGTCTTTCCCTTTCACTCACATCTAACACTTGTCTCCACTGAACTGTCCATGCACTGAGTTAACTGATGTATTCTTTAGTTGATTTATGAGTTAATAATTAGTGGATTAATTAATAACTAATTCACACCACTCAACACTTAGTCTATTGATCAATTAGACTAAATACAACTAGTTCAACTAAGTCAAACTGAACACAACTCCATCAACTCCTCATTCAACTCCACAGAACTCAATAGCTGAAGTTCTAACTGAAGTCCTTCATGCAATAGCTCAAGTAACCCATAATAAAAGCATATTTCCTTTTGGAAATTGCATGTGCCACATCCGTAGCTCGAACTGAATTTCTCCAAGAGAATAAGATAATGTTTATAGTCCAAATATTATTAAGGGCTAATAATATTCGATTGTTCTATATTTAGAATAACGGTACCTCCGCTGTTGTCTAAAAATAGAAGCCCATGTATTTTTACCAACTTGACCAATCATCCACAAATAGCATCCTGCAACTCATAGACCATGATCCATATGTCTAAAAATAGATTTGCGCCAAAAATAGCCTGCGGGCCCACTTAGTGAAGGAAACTTCTTTCCACTAAGTTCCATCATCTTGTTGCAATCTCAACACAAAAAATCATGTTTGTCAAAATTTTAGGCAGGAACACACATACATAGAGATCCACACACTATAATGTTTAGCGAAAGAAGCGTGGTCCTATGAGAAGATATTTAGAAATATATATTCATAGAGAACACACAATAAATTTGGGTAAAGGTAATGCATCAACGGTATATTACATATAAGATTGGCTATGGTAACAAGAAACTCAACTCAAGTTATAGATCCAGAATTTTCCTTTTATGGTCCCTAGGTTTTGATTGCATTTCATTTTAATTTCATGGGTTCTTCTGCATTTTGTAATGGATTTAGGATTTACAATCAGTGTACTGAGGTTGTCCACTCCTAAGAAATTTATTATTAACAATGAGGTTTGGTGCAACAACCAAGATATTTGAAGTGGTTATTTCTCCAGTAATTTCAATTTGTCTCTCGCAATGGCTAAGAACGGTTCAATGTATTATACAGAGGCTCCAACAAAACGTTTTTATAATTTGAACTTGGGTCATCACCATCACAATCACTCCAACTTGTCACTAATTTACTACCCAACAAACCTTCTGTCCTTGCTTCAATCATCTTGGTTTTACACAGGGACCCATTTTTTTTGAAAATGTAACAGATATACCATTGTCTGCAATGGCATTTTTCACCAAATTGTTGTTAGACGGGCAAGCATAGTTTGTAAGAGGAAATGAGTAACGTTGAAAGCATTTCCTATTTATAGATCATAGTATCCCAATTATTTTATACATTTTCGACTACCTTGCCAATAGTTTAACCCATTTGGTAAAGCTAACCCTCGTTCCTTAACCTTTGGATAAAACTCTTTCGTCTTTGTCTCCCATCCCACCTTGTTAAATTGAATTGGGTTTTCTTTTGTTGCGTTCACAAGGCAATCAAGCCAGGTATTACAATTTGCAGGAAATTATTTTTCTATTTTGTTTCAAGATGCAGATGAAAATGTATGAAAATAAATTGAAGTACATGCAAAAATATTGTTAGGAGGGAGAATCTTTGAGAGTGGAATCACGGTCATGTGTACCAGCTAAATCTTTCCTTCAGTGTAACCTCGAATTCAATTGTGAGAAAAACAATTCCGCTATAGCCCTGAATTTAGAATTCCAAAGGGTTTGAAACTCTGACTCTGATATCAAATGTAAGGACCAACCCTATATATATAATATTATATATATATATATATTATATTTATATTATATTATATACTATATATATATATATATATATATATATATATATACTATATATTTATATATATATATATATATAATATATATATATATATATATATATATATATATAATATATATATATATATATATATATATATATTAACCAATAAGAAAAATAACATTGGGAATTCAAAAATCATTAAACAATATATAAAACTTTCCAGAAATTTTCTTTAATGAACATATCATTAAATTTACATGTTGTTAACTAAAACCATAATGAAGTCATACAAAAGAACATTATAACAACATAGGTACTGTTCACCAGGAGACAAGATTCAAACTTGACTTGCCACTATTTTCCTTCCTTCATTGTTAGTCGCCTCCAAGTGTGAATATTGACGTGCTTAATCCGAATGCAATGACCCACTGGTTGACCTCCCAACTACTCCTTGGGTGCTTCCTTCCTCGTAGACCCTCGAGCTGCAATGGGGTTGTACAATGGAGGAATGTAATTAGCTGGTAGAGGAGAGCACTCCTTGGCTCAAGAGTCCCCTCTCTAAAGTCCTCTACCTCACCAAACTCACTATAGCTCGTAGTCACTACTTTGGTATAGTATCATCCATCCAACATTATGGTAAAAAGAGTGCCTTCTCCCATGGATTGCCCCTTCTTTTATAGGAGTCCTCATAGGTAACACTTGGCATTTCATGCATAATTAATTATTTTTGATAATTAAATAGTTTGATTATTCACCCACCCATGTGTCACTCTCTCATCAAGGATCTCCAAGATTATTTACTTAAATTTTAATTTAAAAATAATATTTTTCCTCACCTCAACAAGATTCCTATTTCTTCTCCTCGTTGTCTCTTGACCCCCTTTCTTTTACTCCTTAATTCATGTTCATTACTAAAGTCAATTGATGAGTCAATATTTGATCCCCTATCTACTCCATAATTTAACTCAAGTTATCTCTTAGATGGATATTCTTATGTTGGTTGTTGCCACATGGAGGTTCTCTATATTTCTCTAAAATTCAATTTATTAATCCTATTTTAATTCACCATCATGTTCTCTTAATTAGGTTTAACTATTTTAGGATTAATATTTAGCCTTACGTTTATGTCCCTCTTTCCCCTTTTTACCTAATTAAACTACATTATCTACCTAATATTTTCCAACATGGGAAGGGTAGAGTTTTTAATGTACAATATTTTATTTCTTCCTATGATCCTCTTAACCCAAGTTTTATTCTTGATTTAATTACTTCAATTTCTAACATCATTTACCCTTGATGTGGATTTACCTAGTTTTCATTTGTTGATTATATTTATTTATTTGTTTTTAATGATTGCAAGGGTGCCATGTTTGGTCGTGCCCTTTAGGAACTTCCCTTGAATTTCCAAGGGTGTCATGCCTAATAGTTTATTTGTGGTGCCAAGGGTACCAAGTTGGTCGTGCCCTTCAAGAAATTCCCTTGAAGTTCCAAGAGTTCCATGCCACTTTCCATTCTAGCATTCAGTGGCTACGAGGGAAGGTATAGGTGCAATGATAGAGACCACTATCATCTCTTATGTTTCCTGCTATAGTGAGACTAATGGTGTCGGGGATCAAGGAATCCACCTTGATGCGCGCCCCCCCATAAAATCCTCATGAGCGACCCAACTTTGGGACCTTCCCTCATGACATCATGATATTCAAGGCAAAGGTGTTTCAACCTTTCCAACCCAAGTCATGGCGAGAGCGCTAGTGGGTGAGATCAGGGACACTGTCCCACCCCTCCCATGCAGTTCCATCCAATTGTACAACCCCATCACCCATATGTGAGTCATTTGGTCAAACAACTAATATGTCCCTGCAACCACTAACATATCATCAGAATATAGATAAACATATATAGCAGGTTTCAAAATTGACTTAGAATTTCAAATATAAAGTAATATAAATTTTCATCTAACCAGGTGTTGTCAACTCGTCATGTGTGAGTGCCTCTAGTGGTTTCCTACCATACTCAATAATCATCAGTAACAAGGTTTCTCAATGTTAGTCATTGTCATAATATCATCATTACCATCACCTGGTCATTCAAATCATTGTTCATTGTGAACCAGAACTAATGCAAGTAGGTAACATTAGGGACACATCCATCATGGCTATCATCATCTAACATCAATGGAAGCATACATATCCATCAAATCTATCAACATCATAACATCAAATAGATAACAAACACAACCATTTATGCCACAATCATCATAATATCAATAGAGAACATGAATAACCATTAATGCTATCTTTATCAAAATATCAATGGAGATCATACAAAAACATCACAACCACTAATAATAGAGTCATGTGTTTAGATCCTCAACCTCAGGTCCTCAAAGAATAAATTGTGGTCTTTGGGCTAAATATTTGTTAATGTCATATCATTTTCAGTCAACTAGAGTGGGGCACTACAGAGACACGACCATGGAGATGCATTGGACCTTTAGAGGATTGATGGACCTTGGGGAGTAGTGCTCATTCCATGGGGGCCTTTATTGTTAATCATTGTCACCTTTAAGCCTCACACATGTCACTTAGAGTAGAGTGATTCACATGGGTGGACCTACTTGTGTCTTGCAAGTTTTTTTATAGTGTACTAGGTCCACTTGTTATTGTAAAGCCCCTTTACCTCTCATATAAATAGAGGAAGGAGTGAGTTTTTATTATAGTCGATCATGCACTTGTTCATATTCCTTTTCATACTTGGGTTAGAGATGTAAGAGTAGTGTTATGTTCTCTCTCTCTCTCTCTCTCTCTCGTTCAATCTTCTTTGTACTTTATGTGTTTTTGTCTTAAGGTGCTTGTGTTTCTTGGAGCATTCACCCGAAAACTTCATATATATAAAGAAGAAATGAAACCCATGAACACAATCACAACCTATCATATAATTCTCCATGCTTTCAGAAATCCTAGATAGGGAAATCCAAGAGAAACCCTAGCTCCACCAAAGATACTCCAACAATCAATATTTTTGAATATCTTTTTGAAATATGTTTGGTGGAGCTAAGGTTTCTATTGGTTTTCTCTATCTAGATTTTTTGAGAACTTAGAGCATTATATGATAAGTTTTGACTGTGTTCATGGATTTCAGTTCTTACACACACATATGGAGTTCTCAACTATCCAAAATTATGTTATTTCATATTTAACTTCCAGCTTACCACTGTCATAAATTGTGTTATTTCAAAGGTTTGACTTCCATATTTTCATAAATACAATGTCATCAAAAATATAGTTGAACACTTCCATATTCATAGTTAGATCATATTCCAAGAATATATACATGTGTTGTACGGATCAACAATTGTCACACGAACAACAATCACATCACAAGCGGCAATTGAACTTGGTTGGGGAGGATATTAATTTATCCTCTCAAGTTCCTGAGTTATTTCCGCTGTCAAATCAAATCGAAAGTAGATAAAAACTAGATAAAAAAAATTGTTGACGAAAAAATACATAAATTATTCAAATTTAGGAAAAAAAACATATATATTAATGTGCATCAATATGAATATGAATAACAACCATTATACAAAAAAAAAAAAAAAAAAAATCCATTTAACTTGAATTTTCTTGGAAACGGATTTGGAGGTTTCCCAACATGAAATTCCTAAAGAATATGTTGTCTTAAATCCAAGCGTGCACCATATCATAGTTAAAATCTAAAGTCTTTGGCACCCTTAAACCTGGCACTAGCCTGAGAATCCTATACCATACTAAGAGCATATTTGTGCTAAGAGAGTTCAACATGCATTTACAACCACATTTTTTCTTAAGGGTGAAAGTGGTTTTGTGCCACATAACTCTATTTGAAGGAAAAATATCCATATCATAAAACAAAGGGAAGCTTTAAATGCTTGTTCTATAGCTAGAAGTATTGTTATGACATTGTTCACAACTTTTAAGTACTTTGTTGAATGACTTCAAAAGGATGTAAAATTGATTTAGTGGGTCAGAATGTTCAATGATGGGTATTATTGTGAGATTATTTGCCCAACATGCTCCTACTAAATTGAAAATGGGTCTTTTCTGTTTATTTTTTGGGCCAAATATTGTAACAGCAACACTAGTGCATTAACTATGCTAAAAAGTCACTTTCTTGTTAATTTGACCATGAATATCTCTTTTTCAAAGCAATTTTTCTTCGCTCTATTTACGTTAGTGGTTTGATAAGAAAATTTCTACAGTCTCTTCACTGAATTTCTTAAAGTTTTTACATTTATGCTTTTTGACAAAAAAGGGCTAACATTTTACCCTGGCTAAGTAAGGATTCTTTAAATAACCTTCTAGCTTGGTTTCTTTTTGTTCCATCTAAGCTTGGCAAAGTGTCATGAATTTACATTGAACAATGTAAGAATCTAGTCTTCTCCAGAAACAATCAAGCCAACTCTTTCATTTTGCAAATTACCTATCAGTTTTGGAAATATTCTTAGAAATTTCTATGCTGAAGGTGTTGGATTTAGGCAAATGATGCAGAATGAACACCTACAGTTCTATAGTTCACCTATTAGACCAATGAAAATTATATGCAAACTCGGAATGGTTGGACATGATTGTTGCAAACATACTCTTATTGGCCTGTAATATATTTTTTGATAACACATACCTACAATACTATTGTTAACCTATTCGTCTAGTGCATATTGTAGGCAAAGTGTTAAATCTTGGGCTTCATTGTCTCAAGTTCACACACCAGCACTAAAGATGCAACGTATTGTGTGCATCCTTAGATATGTTTGAGATTGCAAGCTAATTGTTTAAATAAATGCATGTACAAAACTTCTATATTAGCAAAATAACCATCAATATTTTTTTCTAGCATTTTGGGATGAATTCACAATAGTATGCTAAAAAGTGTCATTTCAATGTCTGGAAATTAGGATATATAAATGTGAGATATATACTCTACATCTTTGGGTTATCTCCCTTTCAAATCTGAGCTTTTTTAGGATACATGTTAATTGTTTGAACTTTGAACTTTGAAGAAATTCCTAAATGGACTACGTAAATACTCGAATGTGATGTGGGAGCATCCTTCTTAGAATATTATTATTTATTTGGTTGATTTAGGGGGTGACGTTTTTAATTATTTTTAGGAATCTTGTATAGATTGAGTGAGAAATCTATGTGCGAGGTTTTCAGTTGTGAAATATTCTTAACTATGTGAGAATATTAGGGATAATTGATATATGTAGATCTCGTAGAGATATTAGGGATTACGAGATCCTCGAATAGGAATTAGTTGAGAAAATTATGGGAAAAATAATGGATTTAGTATAATACATAATTATGTAAATAATCTATAATTGTAAGCCTACGAGAAGAGTGAAAAACATGTGTTAGAGAGAGTTAAGTAGTGGAGAGAATAGACCAAAGCATGAGATTTTTTGAATATATATGTAAATACTGTTATGAATGAAAGGATTTTTCTCTTCAAAACTTGTTTTTGCGTGGTCTTTTATTATGTGACTTGGTTTCGTTGATTCTTTAAATCGTAGGATGAATCCTCTGTTAAATATAGGAAATTGTGTGTGAAATTAAAATCTTTAGTGGAGTCTGGCATTTGAGGATCGTATGGACAAAGGCTTTAATTTGTTGATTGTCAATTGAAAGTGGACAAAGATTGAATGAATTGATAAATCATCATTGATCACAGGATGGATCAATGATGATCTATTTGGGAGAAGATCGACGGTGTTCGTTGGTGAATGTGCACACACTTTAACATAAGAAATGAAACCAATAACATTATAAAATTGAGTTAATTGATAAATCTATCGTGACCATTGAAGTGATCTGACAATAATTGAGTTGGAATATGCACAAAGTTTAATCCAGCTTTCAGATGCGATATTTATGGACTATGATTTAATCTAGTTGAATTCTGGATCGACCATAGCCATTCATTATCAATGGAAGAGATCTGACAGATATCGCTCTGGAAGATGCATACTGGTTAGCATTTGATTCGGACGTGATAAGGTTTGAACTGGATTTTAATTTGTTTGGGATCCATGCAAGAGATTGAGGTTTGATAGTTTGGTAAACAAGGGTTTTAATTGTTTAAATTCCATATTTTTGTAATCAGTGCAACTTCAATTCATCAAAGTGGTATCAGAGCAGAAGAAGATTCTGCATGAAGTATGACTAAATTTCATATTTTTCAGCATTAGTCTTTATAATTTTTGTACAGAGTAACAACAGAGGAAGCTGAGAAGATTTGTAGTAGCCTAGAGTAAGGAGTGCTCATATGGTTCAAGAGAAGAGAACCAGAGAAATGCCAAAAGATTGAGCTCAGAGGAGAAAATCTTCATGAGGTATCATGTAGCAGGGAGGACTTGCTACTGCAAAAGTTTTGTTGCAACTCATGAATGTTGTTACAAGAGACCAAGAAAGCATGACAAGGAAAATCAGAGGCGCAATGGAAGCATGGTTGGCCCATAAACCACAGGCCCGAGGATCATTTCAAAGTTGTAGCTTTGCTACATCAGAATGAATGGACTTCGTAAGGCAATGGTACCATAAATTGTGTTATTTCAAAGATTTGACTTCCATATTTTCACAAAATACAATGTCCTCAATAAATCTTATATGTATAGATACTTATGTTTAGGATTATATATGTGTTGGAGTGGCTCCTTTATGTTTTACTATAATCCTAATGCTGACAAGCTTTAGTTGACTTTGTTCATCAATTGTTCATAGAATATGCAAAAGATTTCATTATAAAAATGTGGCAAACATTACATTTCTCTTGATTTATTTTTTTATTGTTCATGACAAGATAATCATGTTGCAGGAATGAGGTATCCTATAGTCTATTTCAATTTGTGGATATTTGTTTCCTCCCAATTTTTGACAAGGATTTAAATTTAATTTTCATGTTGATGGTTTTTGCATGTATCTTATTTAGCCCCAAATGCTGGTAATGGAGTGGATCTTGAGAAGTAGTTGTGGACATAGACTACCAGAGGTCAATGTTACAATACCACTTCCACCTGGTATCATAAAAAATTTAATGGTAAGTGACATAAAGAAGAGTTATTTAACAACAAGGTTGAAAGGGAAACCTCATGTATTAATTCTAAGTCATTTATTTGTGTTTCTTAGCTGTAAGTCATCTTTTTTTGAGATTTACCAGATCAATTATTTCACTAATCCAATATGCATGGCTTGTATTTCTCACCCGATTTTAGTTACTTGAAATGGTTGATATAACATTCAATTCTATTCCACTTTTATTTTAAGTTAGAGATTTCATTGATTAAAAGGATGTTCATATTTTGATTGGTTTACTTGGAGCTTGATTTTAAAAAGTTTTATAAATTCCACATGGATGTTATTTTTTTAGGTTGAGCTCTTTGCACCAGTAAGGTCAAATGAGTCCTATAGCATAGGTATACAACAAGCACATCTTTGGCCCTTGTTGTGTATCTATTATTCTTTATATCATTGATGGATGGTTATTGATGATGTAAAACAGAGGATGGGAAGGTCCTGCCAATTCTCTTGAAAAAACAAAATAAAACAGAGTGGTAGAATTGTGTTTTAAAGGGTGAGCTAGAAATAAGTGCTTGAAAGGTAGAACTTGAGAATGGCAAGCTATCTGATTTAGATCTAGAGACACAATAGGCCATGGAAAAAAATGATGGTACTGATAAGTCTTCCTAGCAAATAATCTCTAACTGTTAGACCACTGCCCAAATTTTAGTTATCTGCAATGACAATAGTGACTCTATCTTTATTTGTATGAATAGCAACTTTGGACATTGTCCTATTCGTTTCAAATGATTTTTATTTTCAAACTCCAACTATTTTGTTGTTAAATTAATTAAACCTTTGATGAAAAACTTGTAGTTTTCAAAGCTCTTTTCTAAATCTATTTTCTTGAGAAAATTTGTTTTTTTACTTTAGGTACTATAGATTTCTATTGCATGACATATGCTATAATATAATTACCTAGATAAATAGACATAAGTGTTTTAGAACATAGTCTTTTTTAAATCTAAAGAAACAATATTTCCAATTACACAGTTTATTAATTAAGAACATCTTTTAGACTTCTTTGCTAAGTTATGATTATATTTAGATAGGGGATTTTGTGTACAATGATATTGTGTTGTCTCTTTGGTTTCTGTCAGGTAATAATGGTTAATAAGGAATGTGTTCTGGAGTAGTAGGCACACATCTTACTATACTTTCGACAAGAAACTCCATGGTTTTCAGGCATGGAAACAAAAACGCACATGTCAGTGGGATATCCAAAGTTCATGTTGGATGAATTTAATACTAGTGATGATTTTTATTCCTTGTCAGATAAAGAATGTCACATGTCAAATTCAAATAAAAAGGAGCAGCTCAAGAATGAAGGTGAAGCTATTTCTTTATGTCCAAGTCAATTTCTTTTATTTGTTGGTTTTTGTCATGTTTTGAGTGCGGACTTGTGAAATTCCAAATTGCATATTGGTTTACGTAAAGGGGACATATATATATATATATATTATATATATATATATATTATATATATATATATATATATATTATATATATATATATATATATATATATAATATATATATATATATATTATATATATATATATATATATATAATATATATATCATATTGTCATATTCGTGGTTTCCAAATATTCGTGTTACATTTACACAGAAGTTTAGATATCATTCAGATATCTAAACACCAAACAACAACAACAATGAGTTTTCTTTCACTCAACCTATAACATATTGCATTTGTCTTCATCAATGTTCTTCTTCCATATGCTATCCACTTATGACATTTCCTTTGTAATATTTGGTGAATTTGCTAGTTATAGGTCATTTAGGTCATTTAAAGATTATAAATGTCTTCAGAATTTCACTTCTAATTAAGTATTGAAATTAACATATTGATATCTTATACATAATTAATTTTCCATCCACCCACTTTTCATAACTTCCATAACCATTAGGTAGGGACTTGAAGCTTTGATGTTGCTTTTGCTTGTTTAGTAAAATATTATTGAGACTTTAATTTATTGAAAGTTGCAGAATTTACAATTTATGAAGTTTGAAGGTATAATTTTTAAAAGTATAATTCTTTAAAGGGTGCTAGCTCAATGGAAGAGCACCTACTTTACAGTAGGAGGTTGATGGTTCAATTTCATCGTACCCTGAATGGCGACGATCAATTTTTGGTGACAGAGGCTCTTCTGACCATCACCAATGAGCTTTGGTGACATTTTTCAACCCTCACCAAAATATGAAATGGTAACGGTCAACGAATGCCAACATATATTCACATCAATAGTGATGACCCTCAAAGGTTCGTAACCATAAATCATTTTTGTTGATATGAAATGGTAACAGTCAATGTCCGCCATTATAGTCATTATTCATGACGGACCTTGAATGTCACCACAACCCCTATACTTCTGGAAATGCAGATTTTTGTGACAGTCAATGAACGTCACCATATATGCACCAATAGTGACGACCATAAAAGATCCATCACAATAGATTTTTGTTGCTCATATGAAATGGTGACGATCACTATCCATCATTATAATCAATATTGACGGACATTGAATGTCACCATAACACCTATATTTTTGGCAACACCACCTTTGGTGACAGAGACTATGGTCCATTACCATTGCTCATATGAAATGGTGATGGTCACTATCCATCGTTGTAAATCATTATTGGTGATAGACTTTGAATGTCACTACAACACCTATACTTTTGGTGACGCCACATTTGGTGACAGAGGCTATGGTCCATCACCATTGCTCATATGAAATGGTGATGGTCGTTGTCTGTCATTATAAATCATTATTGGTAGATGAATTTGAATGTTACTACAACACCTATAATTTTTGCGATGCCACCTTTGGTGACGTTAAGTTTTTGGTGACAGAGGCTCTTTTGACCGTCACCAATGAGCTTATGGTGACATTTTTCGCCCCTCACCAATGTCCTTTTTCTTGTTGTGAATAATAAATTTATTTGTTTCTTTTCTACATAAAATTATAATTACAAGTCATAATGAAAACCGAACCTAGTTACATTTTCTTCAACACTCCCTCTTAACTATGGAGATATTCATTAAATGGTACATGGTTATTCTCAATATATAAGAGATCTATCAAGAAGAGTCTGACTAGTAATCTATATGTATAGAATCATATAACCAACATTGTCACATAGCAAGGCCTTGACTAAAAACTCTATCTATCAATAGATTAGAGAAAAATGTTGGCGAGACCAATGAATTGTACACACCTTAGTCATTGTATTTCAAGGTACATACCCACTCAGGTGTTCACTGAGAATGACCTTCTAGGAATATTCTTGTCTTGGGTTCACATCCCTCAAATAATATCGGTGCTCTTGCCTACTCTTGTCTTGGATGCTCTACACATCCTCAAAGAGTATCAGATGCCAGATGATTACCCAATCCCCCCCTTCTTTTTTCCTAAGTGAAGACAAGAATGTTATGTCTATCATGTTTCTTCATTTCCACCCATGGACTTCACATAGACTTACCACTGTTTAGTCTTGGTCTAGTGCATGACACATGAAATAGAAAAACACAATTGTCACTCCCTTGTAGTTGAGGGTGATCTAATCCAAGCCCCCTCTTAATCAAGGACATGTTAGAGCTCCCTCTTAGCTAGGGACTCTTCTATACATTAACAACTTCTTCTTCATGGGTCCTTTAGCTGCTAGATCAACTTTTCTCCTTGATGTCATGAAAATTAGTTAAGATTCTTTCTTGTAGGGAAACAATCATCGATAAATTTCCTCCTTAGTTCATCATGTCATTCCTTTCTTCATGGAAAGTATCCTTCTTCATATCTAGAACCTTCGTCATATGAATACTTCTTTCTCATCATGATTCTTCCATCCATCACATGAATGCTAGCTGTAATTATAAGTAGCCTTGCATGAACTTATCTAGATATTATTTAAGAAATCAAAATATATCTTTAAATCAAATCATACCTTTTTAGATGGCTCTTTATAATGAAATCCTTTTAGTAAGTATCAGCATCCTGCATACATGTTGACACATTTCACAAAGATATCTGTTGTCAAGGGTCTCCATCTTTTTCAGGCTTTCATCAGAGTCTTCATGCCTTTCGAGAGATTTCCTAGTCAACTCTTCTTGGTCTTTTGGATGTTGATCACCTTCATCATGGTTGCATAGTTTACAATCTCTTCCTTCCTCACACATTCCATTCTCGGGGGTTTCTAATCAGAGTTTTGTAATCATAGTCAACCACCTCATACTTCATATGAGGACATATTATGTTGATTTTGTCTAGTGTGAATTATGCCTTTTTGCATCCTTTCAGAAGAGGATCATTTTCCATTGATCATGCTTCTTATGATAGAAGTGATGATCTATATTACATGCAACCATATGACATGACATTATAAAAATTAAATACAAGCATACATATCTCATTTTATCTTTTAGTTATCTAGGATTCTTCCAGCATCTTCCTTGATTGAAGTGTCTTCAATCCCTTGATCTGATTCATATCTTATGACATCATACCATCATCCCATAAAATCCATAGGTTGGATTTTCTGATGAAACACTTGCTTCCTCTCTTGATTAGTTATTCCTCTGACTAGCATTTTATCAAAGAATCTCGAGGATCTTGTATATCCTCATATGGTAGATGTTTCCCTTTTGACTTGATGTATGATGAGACGTATCCTAGATGAATTCTTCCTTTGCTTCAATGTCTACTTAGGGTCCCAAGAGTTATATCCTTCAGGTTTAACTGTCATGGATTTTTTTCTTCCATGATTCCCATGGTGATGCCATGATGCATCTTAATATCATGGCAATATCTAAAGATTTAGAGCTTATGATAGGACCCATTTTGTGATGGAGGCCATCTAATCATAGTGGATATCTATTTCTCCCTCTTTCCTTGGCCCTTTTCTTTAGCTTCATCCATCTTTCCGACGATATGAGCTTCTTTCCATATTATTTTCATAGCATTGAACCTTATACTATTCTTGTTTTGTTTGAGGACCAAACTTTCCTTTCCTTTCTTCACATGATTGCATTCTTTAACCTTTAATACTTTTGTCTGCAACTTGTCTTTCTCTATAGAGACCACAAATTTCCAGATGAGGTAACCTTCTTGTTCATTCAAATTTGTTATCTTGCTTATAAATGATGGCTACCTTCTTATCATCTTTCCCAGATCTCTCAATTGAGATGTCATGAATATATTCCTTCATTCTTTGGTACCATTATTTTTGTGTAGGTTTAAGTGATTTTACCTTCTTTATTATAATGTCATCGAGTATATCTTCTAGCATTTCATATATCTCTCTTTATATCTCCTCTTCTGCTACATAGGCATGAGAGGACCTTTGAGTGATTTCATATGAATCTTGTGAGCCTCTTGTTGCATTCAAATAATGCTTGACCTTCAAAGATCTATCCATAAACACCAATGAATTTTATTTTCTATGAGGATTATGACAATCCTCCTTATTCTATGCAAGGAATTTTGTTGACTCATCATCCTATAGATCTCCTTGCAATCATGAAGTCATTTTACCAAATTGATTAATGAAAAGTACTTACTTGATTTGTGAAGACAAAATCTTCACCTTGATCATGTTGATGAATAATATGTATGAGGGATTCTTCTTGGATGATCTTATTTCAAATGAGAAAGCCTTTCCTCAATAGAGAGGTTTCTCCTTTTTATGAGGATGATTTGTGGCTCCATTAGATGATCTTCTTTCATAGTGTGGATCAGCATTGCTGCTAGGGTTTCAACTTTCTCCAAGCTCATGTGGTCTTTGTTTTGAAATCCTTCGAGTTATCTTGATTTGTAGACATTTTGATGAGAGTCTTGGTGCCCTTTTGATGATGACTGTGGAGACACAAGTTATATTTATTTTAGATTGTCTCTTTTTTCCCCCTGGAAAATCTTAATTTTCATTAAGATAGGAAAATTACATGTTGTAGATGCTATGAGCATATGCAAAATTTAGTGGCTATGTGCCAGTCCAAAATTTAAGAACCAAAAATATGTTCTCCACGTATGGAGATAGTCTTTAAATAAAGTTTTGTATAAATAAACTTCAAAATTTGTTACTCTACACAATGAGTACTCCTAAGGACATGCACTGATTATGTATAAACATAGTAAATATAAACAAAAATAAAACGGTCAATTATAAAAATGATTTCAGGATCCTGTTGAGCCTAATATGTCTGGTCCATATATGGATAGTGGTAGTACTAGAACTCACCTCTCCACTGCTCCTAGATCATCCAGATGTTACATGGCGCGATCGCTGCCGTTTTGGAAAGTTTGTCAGTGAGGGTTCTCCATTCCCAGTGAATATGGTGACAAGCAAAATTGTCAAAATATGTGTTGTATCTATGCACCTCATCCAATATATGTCGCAATGTGAATGCATGACATGTTGATGTTTTATTAATCCAATTGCAGACAATTTTCAAGTCACCGAAAACTTGTAGATTATGATAGTCTTTTTCAATTGAAAATTGTATGAGGTATTTGGTAGTGATGAGTCCAACAAATTTGTTTGTGACATTTCCAAGTCCCATTTGAATATGACAGAAATGTGTATTAGAAATATATAGAGCATCCCCACCTCCACATCCCGTTTCTTGTGTCGATCCATCAAAATATGCCTAGGGCTGTGAGTGATCAATGGACTTGGGGCTGATAGTTCTGGGTTGAGAGGTGGCCTCATCCTTGGGTAGTGAACTATAGTCGGCTATAATTCTAGCTATGATGGATGCCCATTGGGGGGCAGTGTCCTAAAATATTGTGCATTTCTTAGCTATCTAGATTTCCCAACTAATGAGTAGGGGGAGGTTCCCAGCTTTGGGTGATGATACATATGACCACCAATTCTCGCATACCTCCTTGGTGTTCTGACCCCTCCAATTGATGGATGAGAGTGTGTGATATAGAATGGAATTCCAAAGATCAATTGTGATGGGACAGGAGAGGAAGAGGTGATCTAAAGATTCAGTGTTGTCCTTACAGAGGCAACACTAGTAAGGTCCTGATATCCCTCTTCTATTCAAGTTGTCTCCCGTCGGCACCTTATTCTTCAGTATGGACCACATGAGTAATCTTGTTTAGAGGGGTGCTTTGAGCTTCCACATTCCTTTCCACCATGTTTCTATGTTTTGTGGCTTATGTCAATTGGCCAATTGTAGATACCCTATCTTGGGGTGTATTGGCCATTTTTGGTGATGGCCCATGTAATCTCATCCTCCCTTTCTCTTAGTCGAATGTGAGATTCCATGAGAGATGTAGTGAAAGTTCTCCAAGCTTGGTGCCACTGTAAAGGAAGGAGCAAGCTATGGGCTAAATTCCAAGCTTGGTGCAGGAATTTCGATCTCTCCTAGTTCACAATGTGCACTATGTGTGTAATTCCTTTCTCGTTAAGGTTCTGGAGTAAGCCTTCAGGTAGTTGGTGTGCATTCCCACATCCTATCCAAGGGTCACAACCTATTTGGATGGATATCCCATCAGATATTTTCTAGGTTAGGCCATCCTGAATAAGAGGCATTGAGTTTAGAACCACTTTCCATATATTTGAGACCCTAGCTTTGTTCCAGCTTATTTGTCTTAGCCAATCCAGCGGCCTTAGTGGTGCAATATATTTAGCGACCGAAATTTTGGTCCAGAGACTATTGGTGGTGACTAATTGCCACCCTAGCTTGGCCGCGAGTGCTGAGGAGAAATCCCCCAATTTCTTTATACCCCACCCACCCCATTTCTTAGGGATAGATAGAAGATCCCATATTTCCCATGCATATATCCTTCGTGTTTGTTTTCCTTTCCACAAGAATCTGCAATAGAGGTTTTGTATTCGGTCGAGAATGCCTCTTGGGATCCATGCGAGGGACATCCAATACACAAGGGTGGCCTCCAGAACCACTTTGATGAGCACCAATATTTCAGCTTTGGAGAGATGCTTATGATACCATATATTGAGTCTTTTCTCAAGCTTGGAGATCAACCATATCCAGTCTACAATTTTATATCTAAGTGGTTTCAGCCTGTATCCCAGATACCGGAGGCCTCCATCTATTTGGGCCAGGGTGAAAGGGAACCTTTGTATCGCAAAGTGTAACTCGTGGAGGGAGCATTTTGATATCGTTATGGTGGACTTAGAGTTATTAAAGATCATGCCTCTAGCAGTTTTGAAAAGATTGATGATGTGATGGATGGTGGTGAGGTCACCTATCCCTCAATTTAGGAACATTAGTACATCATCCATGAAAAGGAGCTGTGTTATAGTACATCGATCTGATATCCTGATTCCCAAGAGTCTGCCTCTATGGTGCATGTCCTTGATCAGTCTACCTAGTCCTTCCATGACTAGGAGAAAAAGTAAAGGAGATAATGGGCACCCCTATATGAGACCTCTTTCAGAGCCAAAGAAGGGAGATGCAGCCCCATTTATAAGTACACTAAAGGATATATTGGTAATGCAACACTTGATCCATTTAATGATACCCACAGGAAATCCTAAGTGGTTAAGAAGAATTCTGAGATAAAGCCAACTTACCTTATTGAAGGCTTTTGAGAGATCAGCCTTGAGGATCATACCTTTGATCATCTTAGTCTAAATGGAGTGCAGTACTTCTTGAGCTGTGCCTATGGCTTCATGAATTTGACGATCCTATAGGAAGGAAATTTTTTTGGATGATACGTGGTTGGATAAGATAGGTGGAGGTGATTTGAAATGATTTTGGATATGATTTTGTATAGGTAGGTGCACAAGGAGATGGGTAGAAAATCATTGAAATATGATGGATTGTCTAATTTGGGGATGAGGGTGATGAAGGTGGAGTTTATAGCCCCATGCATACGTCTAGTCTTCCTGCATTCCTCGATGACCTTGAGCAAATCATGTCTGAGGATGTCAAAAATACGAAGTAGAACTCTAATGACCACCCATCTCGACCAGGGCTCTTGTCCTTCTTAAACCATTTCAGAGTGGCCTATGACTCCCCTAAAGTGACTTCTCTATTAAGCTCCTTAGCATCCTCATGTTCAATGAATCGAGGGAACATTTGTGCTACTCTAATGACCTCTACTAGGGTAGCAATAGGAGGGGCCTAATAGACCTGCTTGAAGTGAGAGGTGGATAGGGAGGCTAGGTGAGGGAAGGTGTCTACCTCAGCTCCTTGCTCATTTATCAGTTTCCATATGGTATTAATTACCTTCCTTCCATTAGAAAATTTATGGAAAATTTTGGAATTATCATCTCCTTCCTTCAACCAAATAGCTCTGCTCTACAATCTCCATGTTTCCTCCCTCTCCTTAAGAATGTTTCCTCTTTTGATTGTTAATTCAGTGAGCTTGTCCTTGAGCTCATTTGAAGGGATGGTGCCCCCACTGTTGTTGTCTAGGTTGGCTATCTCCAGTTCAATATCATTTAACATATGTTCTTCAGCACACCACTTATTGTGAGCCTAAATCTTGGATAGCTTCTTCAATTCCTTCAGGTTGGCCACAAACCCTTCAGTAATGTTCCCTCTTCTTTCCGGTGGATGGGCCTTCCAAAATTTTGTGATGAGGTGGATGTAGGAGTTATCTTTCAACCATGTAGAGTTGAATTTGAAGGGTGCTTGAGGTTTGCTAATATTGACTCAGATATCAAGGTAAATTAGCAGATGGTCTGAGAGTCCGCCGGATCCCACCCACTGTCGATAAGTGAAACCCTGCTCCAGAAATTGTTCCTTGATGAGGAATTGATCCAATCTCCTGGTAAGGCTATCCTTCCCACTTATTTTGTTCCTCGAGTTTGGGGCTAATTTGGCAGATGGGATATCAATGAGATTGTATAAATCAAGGTGCTGCTCAAAGAAACCCACTAAGGAGTCAGCTTGAGCATGGTGACCCCAAGACTCTGAGTAGCCTAGGGAGAAATTTAGGTATCCTCTTAGAATGATATTATCACATTGAAATATGTTGGCTGCCAAAATCCTTTCTCAGAAATTCTCTCTATGATGGTAGGACCATATATGTTTATCATTCTAATCTCAATTCCTAGCTCTATAGAGTATATGTCCACCCTTGTGAACCCTATACCCCCCAAAGTGGCCATTAGATTAATTGAGCAAGGGTTATATCCTAGGGCAATGCCCCTCGAGTGGCCATTAACATCCGTGGCTTGGAAATGACATCCTGGGAGCATAGATTCCATTAGAGGGGAAATGATATCAGTTGCACCCAATGTTTCTTGTAGGAAGACTAGATCAATCGACTCCTTTTGGAGAAGCCCCCTCAACACTAGTTTTTTCTTGGGACTAGCAATCCCTTTGCAATTGAAGGAGAGAACCTTCATGGGGGAGACTCTTGTAGAGGGATCTGTGCTCTAAGGACCCTATCGGATGAAAGTTGTTTTCCGAAGGCCACCTCTATACCTGCCTTTTTTTTAGCTTTTAACAGGGAGGAAGGGCTACCTCAGGGGGGATTCAGAGTGGAGGAGGAAGGGATAAGTCCAATTTCAATAGCATATGACATTGGTGATTGAGTATACGATCGGAGATGATATTGATGGGGAGTGGGGTTAGATCCAGGGATTGATTCCTTCCATGTATCCATTAAGGTTGTGAGGGAAATCCGAGAAGGAATAGGTACATGAGTATTGAGGGGGCAAATCGAGTGGCTTAGACAAGGATGACGCTTGTTCGGGTCCTGCCTAGATCCCTTAGAGTTATCCTTATGTGCAGATGAATAATTGATAGATGCAGAGCAAGGGATAGGATTTGACATACTTGAAGATAGCGCAACTCCAGCGGCCGCCTTAGACCTAGTCAGTGGAGGTGAATGTGGTCGAAGAGGTGCTTTCCCGCACTTCTTCGGAGTCGTTGAGGTAAGCCTGGATCTGTCTGCACCAATTTCCATCTTATCTGCCCCATCCGAATGTTCCACGTGTATCTGAGATCCCCCCGCTGATGAGGTCTTCCCTTTGTTTCCTATCTTTTATTTCGTGAAGGGAGGGCATTTGTTATGGAGGTGTTCAACCTTATGGCATCGCCTACAATGAAAAGGGACCCGCTCATAGTCCAAAATTTGGATATGGTTATAGTTCCTCCAACGAAGAGTGACCTTTTCTTGTAAGCCACCTCTAATGTCTAGGTGAACCAGTAGTCTTGCATAGGCCATGACGCCCATAAAGAGATAGGATCTGTCATAGTCTAGGTATGTACCCAGAGAATTTCTAATTCTTTTGAAGGTAACTTCGGTCCAGAAATGGAGAGGTAGACCAGGGAGACAAACCCATATTGGCCTGCTCCAAGTTGTTCTCTATCTAGATATTCTTCAATTGATCCATTTGAAAATTTCCGCAACCGACTGCTTAAGTCTCGCCGTAGTGTAGTTCCTACCCTTGACCCTGCCTACCAGGACCGTCGCCACCATATCCATGGTGTCTTTCCATTGAAAGTCTTCTTCCCAATCGATGAATACTTCCTGTGCCCTAGGTTTGACACACCTCTACTTCTTCCTGAGAGCAGGCTCCACTTCCTCTACCCCCTCAAGGATTTCTTCAAGATTAGGGTTGGGAGAGTTAGGGTTAGGGTTAGGGTTTGGAGATAACGGAGCAAGGCCAGTAGGGAAAGTGTCCAGGAGGGGAGGGACATTTGTATATCTACTAGAGGGACGTGAAGACTCCAAGGGTGGGGTAGAGTGAGTAGAATAGGGTGGGGCTTCTCTAAGCAGGGACTGAGATGGGAAATGAGAGGCTGCTGAAGGATGGAGGGAGGATATGCCAGATGATCCAGCTGCCTATTCTAAACCATCTAGTCTGGAGGCAAAATGATGGGGGATTGGCATCAAGGGGGCAAAGCTGATGCTGGCCAGGTAACAGGTACTTTTGGGAGGTATATAATAGCACTGGGTTATCCCATGAAGGACAGAAGTAGAGAGATAACCTCAGTGAGTTCCATGCTGAACAAGAAATATGCCTCGGAACTGGTCTGCCTACCAAAAATGGAGATGCCCTTGAGGGGGTCCTCCGAATAATCTATAAGGTAAGTCTCCATTGATGCCCCGAGGGTTACACCAGTTACCGCCGTAATCCGTAGTAACAAACACATGCAGGGACCAAACCCTATAGTGTGAAACTGAAAAGGATAGTTCAGTCACCATTGCAGGAGGTAAGTAGGAAAGCGAAAGAATGGGGGTTTCCAACCGGTTACAGACTAAAAGCTGCAGGGGAACGAACCTAAACTACAATCTGGACCCAGGTGTACTGCAGAAGGCCTACCCTGTGTCAGGGCATGGTTGCGCTAGCTCCGTCGTCGCCATCTTTTCTTGGTGATTCGTAGATTGTCTCTTTGATTGCATAAACAAGAACAATTTCTGATGTGGACTATTTTTGTAGATTGTTAGGGTTTGATCCTGTAATGTAGATCTTGATATCATCTCGGCTTGCTTTTATTCTCTCCTAGAAACTTGGTCCTTGAAATGTCTCTTTTCTTCCCTTCCTTTGATTGTAGCCTGGCTCTGATACCTTGTTGAAGAATCTAGGGAAAAACAATATCCTAATGATTCTTCACTTTATATTAACATCTTGTGATGTCTTCCCTTTAGTTAAGTTATTTTATGTTAGTGTGTTTGTTAATCATCAAACAGTTATCAAAACTATAAAAATTAGAAGATAAAAAAAATTGCAAGTACACAAGATGTTGGATCCAAGCCAGGGAAAAAACCTCTCCTCTTGAGAGGAAAAACCCTTCAATCTCTTCTTATAGATATTTGTTGATGAATATCTAGACCGTTGAAAAAAAACTAGATACAAAATTACCTCCAGCACACTTGTCATTATCCCAATTCTATCTTCATTATTCAAATGACAGGTTCTTGCTTCTCACTGTATTGTCACAAGTCTCCTTATTTGGACCATCACTATCTAAGGAGATTCTAGGTCTCCTTCCTGATTTACCATCCAGGCACATGTCTTGGTCTTCTTCATAGTTCTCGGTACTGTTTAAGTCTCGACTTCCTTTTTTTCTAGTCACAATCACAACCTCATCTTACTATAGATTTCGTTCAACAATTGGGTTCACTTATATACTGTCCTATGACAATATATCTTCTCTAAGGTTACTTACTATAAAAAAGATGTAACCTGAGAGTATATCTTGTACCCAATCTTATATGTGCAATGATACTTCTTCATTTGAATTCTTCACTGTATTCATCAGAGATGTTTGAAGATGATGGTCATTTAGAGGTGAAATTATTCCTTATTTACAATGACTATTTCTTGAACTGTGAACCAACATGAGTTCTTGGAAATAGGCCAACATTCCCAGTAAGGAAATCATTGTCTTCTTCATAGTCGAGTCGCCAGAGGGACGGTGAAAATCGCTTAGGAGAGTAGACCTTGACTTTTATGACTTCCTTATAATATTTATGTGAAGATAACAAATCCTAAATACATCAAGAAGAAGTATTTGACCTATAAACACTTCTTTCTCATGAAACCCATGATGCAAGGAATAGTAAATTTATTTGTTTCTTTTCTACATAAAATTATAATTACAAGTCATAATGAAAACTAAACCTAGTTACATTTTATTCAACAATAGAAACACAATATTCTTTTACTCTTGGATTTAGGGTTGATGGTTTCTATCAAGTTGGTGGAAGTCCTTTAAGAGCTTTGAAATGTGATAATTCTCTTCAATGTGAGCTATGACATTGAATATTTTCCCACTTACATTACAAAGACTTACCTGGGGAAAGGAAGATGTGTCACATGTATGCCTGAGTTTAACATGAACCATAAAGTATTTTGTTAGAGATATGCAACTGGGAAACATACAAAGGTTCCATTCCCTTGTAGTGGAATAGATACATCTGATATTCTTCAATTGATCCATTTTGAATTGTTTGGTTCCTTTCCCATAACTTCATTAGGAGGATACACATATTATGCAACATTTGTGGATGACTTCTCACGCCAAACATGGATTTATTTCTTGAATAAGAAGGATGAAGTTTTCAAATGGTTATGTTCTTTCAACGCGCTGGTGGAGAATAAAACAAGGAATAATATCAATACAGTGCGGACTGACAATGGAACCGAATATGAATCTAATGAATTCAATGAATTTTGCAAAGATGCTAACAATAAGAGGAATACAATTGTTCTAAACACTCCATAGAAGAATGGCATTATTGAAAGGAAGAATTAGACAATCATGGAATCCACCCATGCCATGATCTATGATGAAGTTTTACCGAAATTCATGTGGGGAAAAGCTACCAACACTATAATATATGTTCAAAATAGGAGCCCTCATCAAGGCTTGGATTTGAAGACACCTGAAGAAGTCTTCACTAGTAAGAAACTTGATGTTTCTCATTTTATAATCATTGGCTGTCTTGTGTATTTTCATGTGCCTAGAGAGAAAAGGAATAAGTTATAATGTTATGGGAAGAAACGTATATTCGTTGGATAAAGTGAAAATTCAAAGGCTTACATAATTTATGTACTTGGTCAAAGAGATGTGGAAGTAAACAAAGATGTTACATTTGATGAAGAAACTTCCCTCGGGAAAGCCAAAGACCTCCCCATTTTAAAAAAGGATGATGATGATGCTGCAGTAAAAAAAGAAGAACCTCTGATGGATGAGCACATGAATGTTGTTGATGGCCTGATGAATCCTCTTAATCCACCTCCTAGTGATCCCTCTACCTCAAGGAAAAGACCACTACGGCTCAAGGATACACTTCAAGATGTTGAAAATCATACTGCTACAAGAGGGACATTTTGGGAAAGTAAGAAGCCTAACTAGTATCAAGGGTACTTCACTACCATGAGTACTATTATTCAAGTTGAACCTTGCACATTCGAAGTTGTAAATCACCAAGTATGGAAAGATATGATGAATGAGGAAAATGAGTCAATAATGAAAAATGATGTATGGGAAGTGGTACGTATTACCACTCAAACTAGCAGGGGTCCTATGAGGGGATCTTATAGAGAAACTACTAGGTCAAGGGAAACAATGGAGTGATAGCCAACTATCACCTCAGTTAAGGCTCCATGTTTTTTACGAACTTTCACCAATGGGAGGAGTACTGATATATGAGGAATCACGGGAATATATATAGTCAATGATAAGATATAGAAGTGATTCATAAACCTATTCAAAAGAGAGACTCAATTAAATGGGTTGCTTTCTTTAGAAGCAAGGTGATGGACTCCTTAGGAACGTCTAAGAGGGATTTTGAGGATAGGGTTTGAGAGTATACCATTTTAATGAAGCCCCTAGTTTCAAAAGTCCTTATGGATGCTTGGCTTCTAAGTGATCTTTGTGGAATTGGAGTCAACAAGTTGTGGGACCATAAAGGGAAAAGTGGACCTGAAATTAGTTCAAGGATATGGAGTTGATTAAACAAGGATGTACTTGACCTAATTAGAGAAAGGAAGGGGATAAAATATTATTTTGATGATTTGATGTTATGATCCCAATGAGGTCATGTTGTAGGTTCGAAATGTCTACCTCAACATTGGGGGAAAGACACCTGGTCGAGACCTTAGAGAAGATCCTTTTCCATTTGAAATGGTGGTTCCAACTAGTTAAAATAGGTCTAGTTACCTTCTCTCTATCCATGTTGGCTTAAAGTATGCCCTTTTCTTACCAATAGAGAAGAGCCATTAGATCAACGCTCTTGCTAAGCTCAGGCAAGAAAGTGATCCTTAACTAATCTATGGCTCAAACAAGCCACAACTAAAGTTCTTCTCTTTGATAAGAGGACTTCTAGAAATGCATAATTAAATCTAAATGAAAATTAATCCTATAATGTAAGAAAAAGGAAAGAAATCCTAAGCCTACATTGATTAGGAAGATGTAGATCTAACCCAACAAAGAGCAAAGTAATTAAATGATTGAGATTTTAACATGTCTGGCTTATGATGAATAACTAGTTAATGAAATAGTTCTATTATCTGATATTATAATTACCAAAACAGGTTTTGTTTGTAGATCATTTAACAATGAATAATTGACTATAAAAACTAAGAAAAAGTTCTCATAATTCCAATAGTAATTAAATCGACATTTGATGACATATTTCTAGGTAAATAACTACTTGGAAATCTGATTTAAATATTTGAGCAAAAAGAAATTAATAACATATCTATGTGACTATGAATTAGATAGTTAATTCAAAAGACATTTTTTCAAATATCAAACATGAATGCACAACATGATAAAATTATACACAAATCCACCATTACATAAATGAAATTTGAAATTAAATAAAAGTATTCAAATTACAAACTAATGAAACCTAGTCTCTTGCTTTGTTCCTTGAACTGACCTCCAACAATATCTTTCAAATTAAACACTATGCCATCAAAAGGAAAACCTACAATAGTGCAAGCTTTGCCTTTAATACAAAGTCCATATTTGAAAAAAGACAAATCAAAATTATTTCCAAATCTTAGATTGATCCTCCCTACCTACAACATGAAAACCCTATTACAATAGTGCTTTAAGAATTATAAAATTGCAGAAGAGAGGAGCCTCTTCTCCATTCTAAAAACCACTATTTATGATTACAAAAATGAATTCCAAAATGATAGAACTGTTTTGAGAATAAATTTTCTCCCACAAATTTGATTGGATTCAAATATATAATATAATCATATATATAATATATATAATTATATATATATATATATATATTGTTGACACCTAATCCTCAGTGATTGGGAGAATTGAATGTGAACAGTCATCAAGAAGATGAACTGAATGATCACATTCATGTATATAATAGATAGTTTCCTAATGGAATATATGAATCAGTTTTCCTGGAGTTACTCCTGGCCTGACATGGTATCAGAGCACAGGTCCCAGGTTCTTTTTTTAGCCTTGCCTTGTAACTCCTCTGTCCACTGCGTGCCTTCTGCTCCTTTGTCCACTACCTACCTTCTGCTCCACTGTTCTGTCCCATACTCTCATAACGCCTGAATTTTCTACGCGCCACTCTGAATTTTCTATACAGTGCTGCGAATGTTCCTCATCTGACTGTGAAAAATAAAAGAAAATCTGAGAAAGATTCATCAGGTGCTAAACACATCCAATCAAGTTTACACTGCTCCAAGTGTTAAACGCATCCAATCAAGTTTACACTGCTCCCTTGCCTCTTTCACCGTGACCCATTTACGTTGGAGAGCATCTTTCTCAGGCCATGAATCGAGTTGCTCAGTAACCGCCGCCATACATACTCCAGTTTCAACCTGCACCCTTCAGTTCCCAACAAATTTCCTAATCTCTGTTATTGTATCTATAGGTAACGATCATGGCACAAAGATTTCGTCTCAATCGCCTGAAAAACGATGTATCTATTTGCAGGAACAACGATGTATCTATTTTGTAGACATCTTTCCCTATGCAAGGACTGTGAGAATTTGCTTGATGTTTGTCCCATGTGTCGCTCGATGAAGAGTGCCAGCGTCTAGGTTTACATATCCTGAAGAAGTGTAGTACTTGGCAACATTTTGGAAATTTTTGTCCATATGCCAAGCCTAGGTTCTACATACCTTAACTGGTTTTCATCCAAAAAATTGGTTTTTTGTGTGTGTTAGAGGTGTTGCTAACTGTTAGATGCAGAAGAAGCCTCTGTAAGTCAATAGCCAGTTTGATAGTGCAGTTTGATAATAGATAACGCAGTTTTGATAGTGTTGATGTTAAATGCGCAGTTTGGTAATGTTGAATGCGTAATAACACTGTCCCATTGAAATGTTGAATGTTGATAACGCAGTTTGATAGTGTTGATGTTAAATGCACAGTTTGGTAATGTTGAATGTGCAGTAACACTGTCCCATTGAAATGTTGAATGTTGATAGCGCAGTTTGATAGTGCAGTTTGATAATAGATAACGCAGTTTGATAGTGTTGATGTTAAATGCACAGTTTGGAAATGTTGAATGCGCAGTAACACTGTCCCATTGAAATGTTGAATGTTTGATAGCGCAGTTTGGTAATAGATAGCGCAGTTTGATAGTGCATAAAGTTTTTTTTTATCAGAAAAAGTACTTTTTCTATCAGCAGAAGTATTTTTTTTTACAGAATGCATTCAATCATCTCTATGATAGGAATAGTTCTCACTGGCAAGGAGAACTATCCTGACTAGTCCCAGATGATACAACACACCCTCATCTTCAATGAGTTGTGGAAAGGAGTGTGTGTCGGAGAAGGAGACAGTGACCCAGAAAAGCCTACACTAGACAAAGAGCTCGCCATCTGGGAAAACAAGAACAGCAAAGCGTATGCATTAATCGCAACATCTGTAAATAAGGAGGTGAGTCACCACATTTCATCATATTCAACTGCCTTTGAAGCTTTACAAAAGCTGAAAGAGCTCTATGACTTACATTGTGCACTTGAAGTCGTCCAACTTATGATTAAACTCTTCACTCTTGAACTGCAAAATAATGATCCTCTTGCTCTTGCATCTGAAATAAAGTCTATAATGCATGATATTAAATCCACTAAAGTTGAGCTGGATATCTCCCTTATTGCTTTTCTCAAAGCACTTTATCCTACATACTCCAATTATCTTGAGTCTTTGTAAGCAAATGGAAATCTCAAGGATATAACCTTTGACTCTCTTGTGAAAAAGTTTTCTGAAAGAGAAAAAGCCTTTGGAAAGAAGACAGTCCTTGAATCTTCTGAAGAGACTGTATGCCTGGCTAATAAATAAAAATATCCTGCTCAAGATTCTACAAGAGGAAGAGGTGGACGAAGAGGAAGAGGAAGATACTTCAAAGGCAGGGGGGGCAGACATTCTCAAGGAGAAAAGGCAGATTTACATTGTATTCACTGCAAAAGAAATGGATCACATGATGCCTCTACATGCAAGCTACCATGGGACAAAATTGAGCAGAGAAGAAACCAACAGAAAGGTAAAACTGATGATACAGACAAAGGTAAAGCACCTGAATCCGCTCACTATATTGAAGCACAATGTAACATTGGAGTAAATGAAGATTTGTTTAACAATTCACTTGCTTCCTGGAAAAATGACTGGCTGCTTGATTCAGGAGCAACCTGTCACATGACTCATAGAAAAGACTTTTTTGAAGATTTCACTGACAATGTTGATGGAGTAGTTTACTTTGCAGATCAGTCAAAAATCAAGCCATCAGGGCTTGGCACAATCAGGCTTAAACTGCCTGGTCTCCCAGACTTTATTCTTGATCATGTTTTATATCTCCCACAGCTCAAGAGAAACTTGCTGTCCTTGGTCTACATCCGCCAGCAAGGTCACCCCATTCATATGTTGGATGGCAAGCTTGAGGTGAGAAAATCATCTGATCACTCACTTGTCACGAGGGGAATAGAAGAAGAAAGACTTCTCAAACTGCAAGGAACATCTGCTCATAAACAACATTTCTCATATATTACTCATCATGAAGAAGGTACACTTCCATCAAGTTTTTTATGGCATGCTAGATTTGGACATTTAAACTATGACAGTCTCCGTTTATTGAAAAAAAATGGTGTTGCTAGTTTGCCTACAATTCCTAGAAAACTTAAGCAATGTGATGCTTGCATTCTAGGAAAGCATAGCAAACAGTCATTTCATGACTCACATTCAAGAGCACATAGGAAGCTTGAACTTATTCAT
>APFE030383165.1:0-60992 GCA_000404065.3 Pinus taeda | reverse complement strand
GAAAAATGGTGTTGCTGGTTTGCCTACAATTCCTAGAAAACTTAACCAATGTGATGCTTGCATTCTAGGAAAGCATAGAAAACAGTCCTTTCATGACTCACATTCAAGAGCACATAGGAAGCTTGAACTTATTCATTCAGATTTATGTGGTCCAATGCCTATTCCTTCTGCAAATGGAAATAAATATATCATGACATTTATTGATGACTACACCAGAATGTGTTGGGTTTTTTTATTGAAGAACAAATCTGATGCTTTCCTAACATTCAAGAATTTTCATAAATGGATTGAAAATGATGCACAATCTCATATTGGGTCTATTCGCACTGATAATGGAAAAGAATATACATCAATTGAATTTGAACACTATCTTGGGCAACATGGGATTAAACATCAAACAACTGTGCCTTATAATCCCCAACAGAATGGTGTAGCCGAAAGAATGAATAGAACAATCCTGAAAATGGTACGATCCATGCTTTTTTTCAAAAATGTAAAGATAATGTTTTGGGCTGATGCTGTTCTATGTGCTGCATATATAAAGAATAGATGTCCATCTAGTGCTATAAGAAACAAGACTCCTTTTGAATTGTGGTATGGACATGTTCCTTCGGTCAAACATCTCAGGATTTTTGGTTCCACCTGTTATGCTTTGATACCAAAGGTACATAGAAACAAAATTGGTGCTAGAAGTCGTAAGTGTATTTTCTTGGGGTATTCAATACCTCCAAAGCATACCGCCTCTATGATGAAGAAAATAAAAAGTTTGTTATATCTAGAGATGTAATTTTTCTTGAAACATCCAAATCTGACAATGTTGTTGAGCGGCAACTTGATTGGATAGATTTGCAAAAATGAAATCATTTCAAGAATTTGAAAATCAGATTCCACATCTTGAAGGGGGGATTCCTATACTAGATCAACATGTGGAATCTTCCTCTGAAGAATACTCTCCCCCGACTGAAACTCCAACAACGGATGATGCTTTAAGTGATGTAATTGATAGAATTGGGAGACTCAATCTTGATTCACTTCCAACTCAATCAACAGAGAAGCCTGGACCATCTCAGAAAGGTCCCCCAAAGTGGCTGACAAATACACTTGAAAGTGTTCATCCTGATGAAATTGGAAAAACAGGAACCAAAAATTCACACCGACAAAATGGAGGTGATGTAGATGACCCTAATTCACCTGTTGATATGGATGTTTCTTATGATTGTGAATTGAACTTGTCTACAGATTTTGAACCAACTTCCTTTAAAGAAACTGCTTCTCATGAGGAAAGAAGAAATGCAAAAGGAGTATGATGCCCTCATAAAGAACGACACTTGGAAGCTGGTTGATCCTCCATTTGGAACCAAAACAATTGGCTGCAAGTGGGTCTACAAGAACAAGTACAAAGCTGATGGCTCACTTGACAAGCACAAAGCCAGGCTTGTGGCAAAAGGTTTTGCACAGAAGGAAGGGGTCGATTATGAGGAAAATTTTACCCCCACAGCAAAATGGGCCACCATCCGGACACTCTTTGCACTAGCAGCTGAGAACGGTTGGAAAGTCCATCAAAATGGATGTAAAAAATGCCTTCTTGAATGGAGATCTAAAAGAGAATGTTTTTATATCCCAGCCTGAAGGATTTGCTGTGAAAGGACATGAACAAAAAGTATGCAAAATTGTGAAGTCCTTGTATGGCCTCAAACAAGCACCACGAGCCTGGTATGAAAAACTAACTGAGCATCTTCTGAAACTCAACTTCAATCATTTTGATCTTGATGATGCAACTTTATTTGTCAAGAAAGTTGGCAAAAAAGTTGTATATCTTGTGGTATATGTAGATGATCTTTTAATGAAAAGGAACAATGAAAGCTATATTGCATCCATAAAGAAAGAATTAGGAAAAAAGTTTTGAAATGACTGATTTGGGCTATGTTCATTACTACCTTGGCATTGAAGTAACCCAACATCCAAAATCCATATTTCTTTCTCAAAAGAAATACATTGGAGATTTGTTAAACAGATTTGGCATGACAGAGTGCAATCCTCTTTCTACTCCAATGGAACAAAACTAAAAGCTCACATCTATTGAAGGAAAGGAATTTGAGGATGCAACAAAGTACAGACAGCTTATAGGAAGTCTCATCTATCTCACTACTACTAGACCAGACATTTCATTTGCTGTTGAAATCCTCTCCAGGTTTATGCAAAAGCCTTGTGAGGGACATTGGTCTGCTGCAAAAAGAGTTCTAAGGTACTTGAAGGGAACTCAAGACCTTGGAATCAAGTATACACAGGTAGACGACTTCAGCTTGATTGGATACTCTGATTCAGACTTCGATGGAAACAAAGAAACTGGATCTACTTCAAGATATGATATGAGTCTTGGATCAGGAGCTGTCTCCTGGAGATCACGCAAACAATCAGTTCCAGCAGATTCCACAACAAAAGCAGAATACGTGGCAGCAGCTGAAAAAACAAAAGAAATTGTGCGGCTCAGAAAAATTCTTGAAGATTTGCAGGTAAAACAAGTACAATCAACTCCACTCATGATTGACAACATCTCTGCAATAAAGTTGGCCAAGAACCCAAAGTTCCATGATCGTACAAAGCACATCAATACTAAATATCATCTGATCTGACATCATGTTGAGGCTAAAACAATCCATCTCCGTCATTGTTCCACAAATGAGCAAATTGCAGACATCTTCACCAAAGCGCTTGGAAGAGAAAAGCTTGAAAGATTCAGAACGACGCTTGGACTCACCAATATCCCTTCAGATTAAGGGGGGGAACGTTGACACCTAATCCTTAGTGATTGGGAGAATTGAATGTGAACAGTCATCAAGAAGATGAACTGAACGATCACATTCATGTATATAATAGATAGTTGCCTAATCGAATATATGAATAAGTTTTCTTGTAGTTACTCTTGGCCTGACATAATATATATATATATATATATATATATTATATATATAATATATATATATTATATATATATATATATATATAAATTTTGCTGGAGACATTTCATTGATCAAAATCTTCTCTTCCTCATGTCCTCAATTGTTTTCCCTACCAAAAACCAATCAAAATTAAATTAAAATAAAAAATACCAAATCTAGAAAACAACCATATCCAATCAAATTTAAATAAATAAATAAATAAAAGGAAATATGAGATTTCCATTGATCCTTGTAAAGATCTTACTGGTCAAAGAGAACATAATCAAATGTATCTGCAATCAATAGAGGTTTTGAGCAAATAAAAAATGTAAAAATTAAAATTAGAAAATTAGTTTTGGTTACAAATTCAGAGCTTGATTTCTGCTAAATTTTAGACTCATTTAATGAAAAAATATGGTCATGCAACCACTTCATAAATATTTTCCATGATTTTATCTATCTAAAGAGCTGTCATGGGCCTTATTTGTCCAAGTAAAACTCAACTTATGAGCTTCCAAAGTTGAAGCGTCAAAATTGCTATAATTTTGGAAAATTCACTGCCTAGGCCAAAAATAAGAAATTTTAATTAAAACCTATTCCTAAATTAAATTAACAATTATTACTTAATTAATATTAATTTAATTATGTGCCCGATCGGGCTGGATGACATGGCATGGAGTAACGTGACGTCCTGGTGGCGCACGATCGAAGGAGTAATGAAGATCGAACAAGGTAGGAATAATGCAGGCAGGTGGAGCGGTTGGCAGGGAGAGCAGGCCGATCAGGGGCTCAGTAATGCAGGTGATCTGAGCAACGGATGGGACGGTAGGACGGCGAGCAGGCAGCACCATTATGTGATGGGCCGTGAGAGCAGATACAGCCATTATCTCGGTAATGATTCAACCTGGATGCGTGTTGTTAAAATCGGGAGTAAGAGAGGGATAATTGTCTACGAGGATTGCCAAACTTCTGTCTGCTGCGACCTAGTGCGCTGGGGGGATGGGATAATTCGAGGTGAGGACAGCTTAATTTTGGTAGACAGATACCTGGTGTGCTGGTGGGTTTGGTTAGCTGCCGTGAGGAAGGCGCGAGGCGGAAGTTGCAGCGGAAGCAGGACAATGGAAGGAGAAGGCAGCGGAAGCGGGAGGAGATGGCTGCGAAGCGGAGGGCAGGAGGTTCACTATAAAATTCCGGCGGACTTGAAGGGCAAGCGGAAGGTAGATGCAGAGGGGAAACCGCGTGTACAGTTTGTGGAGATTTTTGTAGAGGAAAATGAGGAGCAGCAGGACATCCAGGGGGAGGAGGTCTAGAGGAATCGCTGGAAACGCCTGCCAGGTGAGGAAAGTGAGGATATTGAGATTGAGAGGGACCGAGACGGTGGCAGGAGCGGAGGAGGCTTGCGTGGCAGAGGGAGAAGGGGTCGAGGCCGAAGGGGCCAAGGAGGCCGTCAGCGAAAGAATGTGGCGGAGGGAAGAAGCCGGAGGGGACGACAGTGCAGCCCTCTCCAGGAGCCGGAGGATGAACCAGCGGCGGGCGACGACTCCAGGCGGACCAGACAGACCATCAGCGACAGGATTCGAATTGCGGAGAAAGAATACAGAGAAAACTCAAATCCAAAAGTCAGAAAAATAATGGAGCATTGGAAAGAGGACGCTATACAGGCTCAGTCAGAAGAGGAAATGGAAGATTGGGCTGCCATTATGCCTGACCCTGGCCATACCAGGGGCAGAATGACCCTCTATAAACAATCCCTCCATCTTTATTGGGTTATGAAGCGTCTTATGGCAAAAGCCTTAGAGCAGGTTGCCATGGAGATGGCAGAAATGGTTCAAAGCCTCCCCAATGTGAAAAAGGAGCTGAAGGACATAGTTATCACCATGCTCCTGCAGGAAAAAGGATTGGAGGACCTGCAGAACCAGCTCGTGGCAAGTGGAGTTTTGGTAAAGCAGGAGAAAGACCAGCAGGCTGAACCAGACAAGTAGCGCTCAACGGCATGCTCCTGGTTTTTCTGGAAACTCTTGGTTTTTTGTTTTCGTTTGGCATGCGATACATGGCTGTTTTATTTGTAGGAAGAACTTAGTAGTTTATAGTATGGTTATAGCTATAGAAACCAATCTGGAAAACTGGTTTGAAATAGTGGTAAACACTCAATTTTGTTTTAATTTGCCATTTTTGAAGGGTCAAGAGTCCCAGTTTCCCTTCGGGGCGGGATGAGACCTTGATGTAACTGTTGTATATATTTTGTTAATAGTAATGGACATACTCAGATTACAAAAAAAAAAAAAATATTAATTTAATTATAATTACAAAATTAACTTAAATTAATTAGAAAGTAATTATACAACATTAAAACAACTCTTAATTAAAATTTAAATAAATTATAATTATATTACAAATTATAATTAAATATATTAAATAAATAAATAACCATTTTAAAATTTTACAAGTGGCTTTAGATACATGAGTATGGATCAAATAATAAAGGAGGAAGGGCTTTACGTATGGGAGGCATAAGGAGTATAAAAGATCGAATATCAGACATTTTGAAATGTGACATTTTCAACATTGAACAATTGCCGAGGTTTGATATAACATACTAGAATATTTTTGAATATCGGTACTTTTATATCGAAGGTATTTATATCGGGACTTTTTAATATTGGTATTTTTATATCAGAGGCATTTATATTGGGATTTTTAAATAAGAGCAAGGGAGGAGGTGAGGTGAAGTGGGGCCCACTTGGAGTGGGACTCATCCATTATAAACTACAACCACTTGGTAATTAAAAATCTAACAAAATGAACTACAACCACTTTGCAATTTTGATATTTCAGGTTTCATAATTTTATTTAAAATTGGGAATTTGAATAAATTACCGAGATCTTGAAAACACATAATTTTAATTGTTCTACAATTTGGCTGTAGTGAGTTTATAGAATTGTTAGTAAAAATGAATTAATTAGTAAAAACTTAACTAGGAATTAATATTTATAGTCAATTACTAATTTATTTACAAAAATTAAAATAATATATATTTTGTACCATTTTTAACCAAGACAGTAAAAATTATTGAACTTTAGATGAACACCATTTGCAAACAGTATAACTAAATGATATGACACGAGTACAGATGGAAAGCTAGTGAAAAGGAAAACTCAATGAAACAATCAAAATAGAAATCCAACAAAGACGAAAAAATGGTAAAATTGTAGGACATTAAACCAAAAGAAAATATTAAAAAGGTGATTTAGCCAAAAATTTACGGAAAGGGTCCACATTATTTGAAATAAATAAGTCAAAAATGGGTGTGTTGAATTTTATCTTTAGCACTGGCGACACACGGGAAGAACCAATTATCTCTGGTTAAAAGATGATGAACTTTAATTTACCCAAAGGCTAAAAATATTGGATTCCATCAAACTGTCAAATAATAAAAAATTTCCATGGGTCCCACATAAATAGATTAAGTAATATGAGATCGAAAAGATAATTACTCAATGTAGATTGAGTAAAAATCATAAATCCAAATTTTGGGAAAAAAATTGTTTTAAAATTATCTCGTATAAGAAATAGAAGAAGGTACATATAATAGTTTTTGATAAAGCATATATCCATTGATATGAGTTGTCTCTGACATCGTTTTGTTGCCAGTGAGCCTAAACATTACCCCGATGAAGTTGTCATTTATGCCATACAAACATGGCCCTGCTTCCAGCAAGCATTCATAGCCCCGACGAGTTTACTTGTATTTCTCATGTTTCCTCTTTTGATCACCATTTTGATAAGTGCATTTGCGAGCTTTTAGTTTATGATGTACCTAGTGAAAGAGGTGTGATGGTAATAGAGACTTATGTTAATGGATATAATACTTTCATAATGTTGAGTCCAAAAATATTTCCCTATGACTATCAATGAGAGGCTTTTATATGAAGTGGAGGGATGGGAGTGATCCATTGAGTTGAACTCAAAGTCAGTTATTTTCTTGAAAATGTGAAATATATCACTTATAAAGGATATGTGTTCCTCCATAAAAAACGATTTTAAAGCAAGAGGGCTTCATAATTCCATAAACATATACCTTTAATGGTAAATTTAACTCATTGAAATAGACAAAGCAAAGATTTACCACATATGTCAACTACTATTGGGTGAGGGAAAGGCCTTCCACATAAGTCTTAGCGGAGTCACCAAAATCAAACCATAAGCAATGGAAAAATGAAGAATAAATCAAAACTAAAATGAAAGAGGAAAGAAAAAAATCCAAACATGTCAAAATGAGGAAAGGAGAAGCTGAAAGAAAAGCCTAAATTAAAGACAAACTCAACAAGACTAATTATACAAATGTCTCAACAAAAGAGTAAAATAAGATAAGCACGTGAACATTCATTCTGTGTTGAGATTTTAGTAAATTTTATTTTGCAAAGTGATAAGAAATTAAGCTTCCAAACAGTAAGGGAAATAGCAGTCATGAAATAAAATTCAGCCCAAGTGAAAAGTCTCTGTCTGTTCCAAGTTTTCTTGTTTCAAAGCAAAACTTACATAAAAACATCTTGACAATTTTCCAATAGAAGCAATAATTATGAAACAAATAAAAAGCTCACAGACTCCCCAGTTTAGTTGATTTATTGAATAATAATTAATGATGCTCCTAAACTCAAAAGAAAACAAGGATAATGAGTTCCAAATCTGATTTGCTAGAGGTGTGAAAAAATTTATGAATTGCTACAAAACAAAGTTTATATCAACAAAAACTAAAAAAAATAATGGAAATGAATGAAGGTGGGCATATGAAACTTACCATTGGAAAATTTCATTTGATATTACCTTAGAGATATCATTTTCTCCAATAAAAGTAACATCTTCTTTTAATTAGAATTAAAAGCATGGAGAAGTTGAATTTTTTGAAATCTTATTGGTCCAAAATCATCATTTACTATATCTGAACTAAGGGAAGCATAAACTAGAAGAAAACAATGTTTTATGTCCAAGGAATCTGAAGTATATAAAATCCATAAAAAATGAGAATGATGATGTGCTTCTTTATGAATTGAAACAAGGATTATTCTCCTAATATTTCAAATTTCATATTCACTCCATGATTCTCATAAATTGTCAAGAATCAAGACCAAGTCCAAACAATGTAATGCATATGTGTAGATGGGGATGTCTTGAAATTTTTTTATGCTAAATATAGAGTGATATATAAAAACTCAAATATAAGAGAAATCAAACATAATTTAACTATGATCAATTACCTTTACCTGTTCTAAATTCCTTACCAATTGCTGCATTATCGTAGTAGTTGCTCAAGTGTGCCTTGAAAAGCAAATGAAGATGCCAATTAAAACATTATTGAGATAATGAAATGGGCATCTAATAGCGAGACAAAGGAAAAAATGTAAATGAACAACAAGTGATAATATTTCTCATTAGCCAAAAAGATTGCCGAAAAGATTAAAAATAAACCCATTTGTACACACCATGAAGAATGTATATCCCCAAAGTCACAAAGTCATCCCGAGGAATGGATACTTGGATTTGATAAAATTATAATTAAAATACATCCAAGATCTTGACCACTTTGATGACATGAAAGCAAGCATATATATACAAAGATAATCAAAGCGAAAGATAGGAGCTCCAATAAGCAAGACTTTCGAAATGGGAACAATTCTTCGATAGATAAAATTATGATAAATAAAGACTTTGTTATTTAAATGTTTTCAATGGAATTTATTTTCGAAAGTTTAATTGATTTTCAATTTCGATATCAAAATCCCCAATATAAGTATTTTTTGTAAATCTTTTAAATAAGAGTTTCGATAAAAGGAAGACCAAAATTAATATGGGATAAAAACATAATATCGTAACTCAGATACGGTAATAGCTCAATATGACTTCTATTAGATTCTGAGATGATGGAATTTGAGTAGGAAAATAAAATAGGCCTCATAGATCTTAGAGAAATACCTTAGAATGTGTTTTCAAATGATTATGATATAACATAAACCCAAGAATCTGATAAGCTAGAAAGTCTGAAATTTTGAGGAAAGATCTTGGAAAAATGAAAAGAATAGGGTCATGATTCCAAGACTCACCAATTGGAGGGTCTGAGTCACTTTGGAAGAAAGGAATATGACTAAAGGGAAAACATTATGAATGATTGTGATGCAATGGTTCAACTCAACTCGAAAATTTGTAAGATTTAGAATGGGCAGAGATAAACTAATCGATAAGATTATTTTACGACTTGCTATAAGATTTTGGAGCACATTTACTTTGCTTATGAGCCTTATTTAATTTAAAATGAGAGAATTTGTAGGCCCATGAAAAATCTAAGCAAGGCATGGCTAAGTGTTCAATTTTAGCTACATTAATGATTATTAGTTCATCTCGTGTATTTGTGAAGCAAGGAAATATGAACATAAGAAACAATATATAATACCCAGATTTTGATGAGAAAGAAAATACTTCCCTAGACATGTTGCAGATTAATCACTTGCTTTATTTATAAAGCTAATCCAATCTCCAAATTAAGTCAACGAAGACTTGCAGAAGAAGTCAAAAGATAAATAAGAAGTAAACTATGAAAAGAGAAAACTAACAACAGATGAAGATGAACATATGGACACATACCTCGAAGAATTTTGATTGCAATTTTACCTCATGAATCTTCAAGTTCTCCCATCTATCTCTCAAAATTTGCATATATTCAATCTAAAATGTTAAGTAATGAGTTATTGATTTGTATCAACTTCATATTGATGAATAAGAGTGATGAAAGTGACCATATAACAATGCTTTATGAATTGAAAATTAAAATTTTCAAGAGCATTTGATTATAAAAATTACTTGAAACTTCACCCTTCCTAATTTTTCCTCGCAAGTTTTCAAAAATGTGATGAAGCTCCATTAAGAATAATAAGAAAGCATAGAATAAGCAAAATTTGAGAAATCATACTTTTCAAACACTCTTTGTTAAAAAATGAAGAAGACACAAAGGAGCATCATGGGCTCATTATATGTTTATAAAAAATCTACGGAAATATATCCAAACAGAAAAGGAATTAAAACTAAATTAATTTATTCCTAATCCTAACTACATGAAAAAACATAACTAAGTATAATTATATTTCCAATGTAACCATTTTTTCATTTTAACTCCTGTATGTATGTACAGGTCAATCAACAGGAGTAAAACTTCAACTAAATTATTAAAAGAAAAAATCAACCTAGTATGTACATCTAACAAGTTTAGTGAAATAAATCTATTTACAAAAAAATCTAAAAATTCTTTCAAAATTCGGCCTACAAGATCATAAAAATGAGCATGTATTTCAGTGAATGATTGAAATAAGTTCAAAGGAAAAGGAAACATCAGGCTTGGATTGAATGATACATTTTTAAATATTTATGCCTATTGAACACTTGCAAATCAGAAATATTCCTCAACAGTGGAACTTCCAGATGTTTTACAAATGGATTGATAAAATATGGATGAACATTTAGAAGGTTTCTAGAAGTATTCCATTACTGACCAAAATGAATTGGCACACTCTCAAGAACTTTGGTTTCTGAAACACTTATTTGAAAATCAAAAATAAATTGGGCAATCATGATCATTAAATAAAATTTCAAAATAAAAAGTAGTTGATGTTCATGCTTGAAATTCTGAAATTGATTTTCATATATGCTTATTAGTGTACTTCATGAGTTTTTAGAGTTTTAATGCTCAAATTGTGAGTACAATGTGTTCAAAAGTTTAAAAATGAAATCTGAAAGAAAAATGAATTCAAACCAAAGGAATTGAAAATGAAGCAAATTACAATTTACATTAATGTTATAAGTAATTGTACAACATGGCTGAGACTCATTTGCAAAAATTTGTTTTCCACAAGTATCAACATAGATTATGAAATTAAAATCATTATTTGCATTCATTTGCGGAGAAGAGAAAATTTCAAGATTATGATCACAACAAGGTATGTCATCTTCGTAGGAATCATAGATTGGGATAAATTCATGATTACTAAAATCATTGCGATGATAGGAATTAACTGAAATATCTAGATTAATGTCTTTATTATCTTCAATAAAAAATTTGCTTATGGAATGAGGAATATGAGATTTAGTCAAAACTATTTTTGAAGAAAAAGAGGAATGAGGCTCAGAATTTTCAGTTTTCAATTCGTCATTATAAATAATTTCAATAGTAATCCCCTCCTTTGAATAAGGTGAATCGGAAGCAGGCAGAAAATTACATGCATAAACATAATTTTCTAGACTGTTAAAAGTATGTACAATGAAATCCTCTCTATCCCAACTGAAATTAGCAAGAAATTCATTATTAATGAATACTTTTCTATTTTATGAAATTATATTGCTGTAAAATGATATTGTTAGAGAATTATTTTATGAATTACAATTATAAAAAAGATCTGGGTAGAGGGAAAAATGAGAATATGCATTTATGTACTTGAAGAATTTTTCTCATTGTCCAAAATAAATATTTCAAATTCTTCCATTCTTGTGTTGTTGTCAATTTCTGATTCTTGATTATTGTCTTCACAAAAAACAACTTTTTCATGCATTTGATTAATCTGTAAATTGTTGCAAAGTTGCTCTATTTTATTATAAACAAATTGTGAATTAATTTTAGCAGTAGATTGTGCGTTGCTGTCATTCTCTGGTTGATTTAATTGCTATTGATTTAGTTGTTGCTGATTGCTGCTAATATATTGCACATATTATTGAATTTATACTTGATCAACATTATGTAAATTTGGAACATTTATGGTATAATGATTAACATTTGCAATTTTATTTTGTGAAGAATCAGAGTTGTTATTTTGAACAATTGAATCATTATCAACAAATGATATACTTTACAGTTCTTCATGGTTATCACAGGGAATAGACACTAAATATATAAATCATCCAATTAATTAGAATTGAGGAGGAAAATATTTGGACCAAAATAACATTAAAATTAATTTAAATCTAATACAAAACATATCCAAAATCTCGCCCTCCATCCTACACAATTCTTCTAACTTATCACACATATTTTCGTAATCATATTCCTGAAATGCATGAAGAAAAAAAATCTTTGAAAGTTCATCTTAGCTATGTACATAGGTAATTGGAAGTGATAAGCACCATTATTTGAATTTTCTTTTCAAAGTAAGAGTGAAGATCCTGCAAATAATATCTTCATCAATATTGAAATTATTTGAACTTAAAATAAATTGAAGGAGATGACTTACCATTGTATTTTACTTGAGTCAGGGTGTGGACTGCCTTTACAAGATTGGTTGTTCGATGAGGTCCAATAAAGCAATTCCAAGGAGGCATTTTACATGGGGCCATAGTAAATAAGATAAAAAATATTCAAAGAAAACAATTTACTAGGCCCTCCTTCTAGCGCCAAAAACATTGTAGGATCGAAATGTTTGCCTCAACATTGGGGGAAAGCCACTTGGATGGGACCTTAGAGAAGATCATTTTCCATTTGAAATGGTGGTTCCAACTGGTTAAACTAGGTCTAGTTATCTTCTCTCTATCTTTGTTGGGTTAAAGTATGCATTTTTCTTACCAATAGAGAATATTCATTAGATCAAACCTCTTGCTGAGCTCATGAAAGAAAGTGATTCTTAAGCTAATCTAGGGCTCAATCGAGCCACAACTAAAGTTTTCCTCTTTGATAAGAGGACTTCTAGAAATGCAAAATTAAATCTAAATGAAAATTAATCCTAGAAAGCAAACAAAAGGAAAGAAATCCTAAGCCTATTTTGATTAGGAAGATGTAGATATAACCCAATCAAGAGAAAAGTAATTAAATGATTGAGATTATTTTAACAAACCTAGTTTCTGATGAACATTTGGCTAATAAAATAGTTCTACCAACTGATATTATAATTACCAAAACATGTTTTGTTCACAAATCATTTAACAATGAATAATTGATTATCAAAACCAAGAAAAATTTCTCATAATTTTAATAGGATTTAAATCGACATTTGATGACAGATTTTTAAGTAAATAGTTACTTAGAAATGTGGTTTAAATATTTTAGCAAAAAATAAATTAATAACATATCTATGTGACTATGAATTATATAGCTAATCCAAAAGACATTTTTCCTCATATCAAACATGAATGCACAATATGAGAAAATTTTACACAGATCCACCATTACATAAATGAAATTTGTAGTTAAATAAAAGTATTCAAATTACAAACTAATGAAACCTGGTCTCTTGCTTTGTTCCTTGAATTGACCTCCAACAATCTCTTTTAAATTAAACACTTTGCCATCAAAAGGAAAAGCTACAATAGTGCAAACTTTCCCTACAATAAAAAGTCTAGAGTTGAAAAAAGACAAATCTCAATGATCCTCAAATCTTAGATTCATCCTCTCTACCTACATCATGAAACCCCTATTGCAATAGTGCTTTAAGAATTACAAAATTGAATAAGAGAGGAGCCTCTTTTCCATTCTACAAACCACTATTTATAGTTACAAAAATGAATTCCAAATTGAGAGAATTGTTTTGCGAATGAATTTGCTCCCATAAACTTGATTAGATTCAATTTTTTTTCCCTCTTTTTCTGGAGAAATTTCATTGATCAAAATCTTCTCTTCCTTGTCTCCTCAACTGTTCTCCTGTCCAAAACCAATCAAAATTAAATGAAAATGCAAATTAAAATAAAAAAAATACCAAATATGGAAAACAAATGTCTCCAATCAAATTTAAATAAATAAACAAATAAATGAAATATGATATTTCTATTGATCCTTGTAAATATGTTATTGGTCAAAGAGAACATAATCGAATGGATCTGCAATCAATAGAGCTTTTGAGCAAATGAAAAATGCAAAAATTAAACTTAGAAAATTATTTTTGGTAACAAATTCGTAGCTTGATTTTCTTTTAAATTTTAGACTTATTTAATGACTAAACCTTGTCATATAACCATTTTATAAATATTCTCGATGATTTAATATATCTAACGAGCTGTCTTGAGCCTTATTTGGCTAAGTAAAACTCAACTTATGAGCTTCCAAAGTTAAAGTGTCAAAATTACCAGAATTCTGGACAAATCGATGCCTGGCCAAAAATAAGAAATTTTAATTAAAATATAATCTTAAATTAAATTAACAATTATTACTTAATTAATATAAATTTAATTATATTTAAAAAATCAAATTAAATTGATTACAAACTAATTATATACGATTAAAACAAAATTTAATTAAAATTATATATTAAAATATAATTATAATTATAATTAAATATATTAAATAAATCAAAAACCATTTTAAAAACTTTACAAGTGACTTTGGATCTATGAGAATGGATCGACTAATAAAGGAGGAAGGGCTTTATGTATGGGAGGCCTATGGGAGTATCAGATATCGGGCATTTTGAAATGTGACATTTTCGACATTGAACGATTGCTAAGGCCCGATATAACATATCGGATTTTTTTTTTATATCAAATTTTTTTCAAATATCATGATTTTTATATCGGAGGTATTTATAGAGACTTTTATTTATCATGATTTTTTAATATCAAGGTTTTTATATGGGAGGTATTTATATCAAGATTTTTATTTATTGAGATTTTTATATAAGATTAAGGGAGGAGGTGAGGTGAAGTGGGGCCCACTTTGATCCAAAATGGATCTAGCATAAACCTCTAAGTCCAAGAAAAATATTCTTATAGAGGTAAAAAGTTAAAGGTGCTAAAATGACACAAATGCATGTGAAACCCAATTTGGGTAAGCATAAGGGTCGAAAGCAGAGGATCATGGAGATGGACGCTTTATACTCAAACCTTAATAAAGACAGTGGACCAATCGGTTGTGCGTTAAAGGGGCTTGTCATATATTATATTATATATATATATATATATATATATATATATTAATATATATATATATATTATATATATATATATATATCGCATCACAATCATATAAAGGGCGGAGTGTGCAGGACTGTAGCCCCGAGTGATTGCGATATGCGATTGCTCCGATATCGCATCGCGAAACACCATGGAATAGTGATTGGACCCCAGGGCTGTTACAAATGTGATATGCTGATGAGAAATATGTGATAAGTGTCAATCGGGTGATCAAGCGATCGGAGGAGCAGAGACACAGTCCATTGGGACGATGCGATATGCGATGTGCGATATCGGAGATCAGGGAATGCAAAGGGCTGGGAAGCACCAAACCCATGCAACGTGCGATTGTGATTTACGATGAAGGCACGGACCCGATACGGTTATGGATGCGATTTCATAATATTTGAAATCTGACTAAACGACCCATGATGTGTTTTGCGTGAGTTTTCCAGTGTATTTTCGTTATTTGGCTATTTCGGCCAAAGGAAGGCAAAATGATCGGGTGGCCATGCCCGCCAGTTCCTTTCCATTTGTAAACATATTCTTGTGATGAAACAATCAGGTTCTTCAATGATGGAGGCGACTATAACTGAGGTATTACAAAAAGCACAGGGAGCTTAATTGAAAGGGCTACCGAAGGTTGCTGAGATTCGCTTCGAGGTTGAGAGAAGCACTGATAACAAAGAGACGTAAAGTTATGCTCATGAGAAGTGCAAAGGAGCCTAAGAGGCTCAGAGATACTTGAATGCTAGCTGTAAGCCCAGAAGAGGCAGTTTGAGGAGTCGAGGTGACTCAGAAGCAGGGGGTTGCTTGGAGGTCGAACAAAACCAGGAATGTGCGGATGCCAGAGGAGTCAGACTGTCGAGTGAAGAAGAGGCTCAGAGAAGCTCGACATAGCCACCAGAGGTTGGAAGGCAGAGCTAGAGTGCTAACAGAGGATAGCCAACAGAGCCGCAGAGCCAGAGTGCTTGACAGAGGCAGTGCCACCAGAGGTTGGAGGCAGAGCCACAGAGCGAGAGAGCTCAAAGTAGACTTCTAAGAGCCATGATGCCATAGTGAAGTTGTAGAACAACAAAGAGATCAAATGGTCAAGCTATTGTTGATGTCCCATGTGTGCTGAAGACAGAAGAAGGAGTTCCAGAGAGTGTTAACAGAATTCTGAGGGAGTTGGTGGAAGCTAGAGCTCAAGATAGCTCAGAGCAATAATTGAAAGAGTCTAGTCCAGAGAAGCCTAGATCTGTCTGCAGCTAAACGACAACTAGGGGTAAGATGGTATTCTTAGCCCGTAGGGTACAGTTGTAAACCTGTGGAGTTGAGTGTGGAACTTGTAAAAGAATTTAAGCCATAATCTGTAGTATACCTAGGGGGGATAATATGGGGCATAGAGGGAGGTACCCAAGGGAATAATGTAATAATGGGATGGGCCATAGTAATAAATGAGGTGGTTAACCTATAGTGTGTAAGGGACCACAAGTAGTTAACAAAAATGTAATAAGCTGATGGTATTAGATAGATGGTATTGAGGGAACCATGGTAATGACCCATGGTATTGTATGTATGAGTCCTATATAGAGGCTAGAGACTCCCCATTGAGAGATGTCAAGGATTATTGTATGAACATGCATATGGCTTGTGGAGTGTTCTCCTTTCTTAAGGAGTAAATGTGTGGTGTTGCCCTACCTTAAGGGTTTGATTAATAAAGTGAAGCATTTCTATATTCAGATCTTGTTATTTCTTGGGTGTATTTCTATTATCTTAGATTTTCAGGTTAGATCTATAACAAGTGGTATCTACCTCCATAATCTCTTCTTGGGTCTTAATAGAAATATCCTGCAATGTTATTTTCTTCTTTTTATACCAAAGCTTCAGGAATTTCTTCCGCACATTAATATTGATAGTACCCACAGATTCCATCCAAGGGTATCCCAAAACAACACTAATGTTACCCATATTTGAAGTATAAAAAATAGAATGCAATACATATGTATCCATAGAAATATTAAAATCTTTATAAACTTGCACTTGCTAATTATTAACCTGTGTGCGCTCCATTTGTTTTGCTAGAACTTGCAATTTTTTTGCCAAATTGACATTTATAAGATTTTGCTTGCAACTAGAATTTATAGACAATGATTTTCTCCTTCTGAATACATCCATGAACTTGAAATAACGAGATACCAGTAGAAAATAACCCCTTACATGTCTCATTCCCCTATTTTCTAGCATGAGACCACTTGTCCAAGAGGAGTTTTTCAAATTCTTTATCCAAAAGTTCGGACAACTAGTTGTTGTAAATTGAGTTCCACCATTTGTAAGCCTCACCTTGGAAACCAAGTGATAATAAAAGTTTCCATTGATTCCCATATGTGAAATTTTGACTCTGTATGAATTTTTCAATAGTAGGGCTATCATCTTTTCCTGTAAAAAACATCTTGCTAGACAGTACGAAAAAAAGTCACTTACTTGGCGAAAATTTAAAGTGGCCACAGTTTACTCAATATTACTCAAAATATTTATTATGACCTATTTTTTGAAATGGAAAAACCCTTCTGATTCTTCCCATGTGATAGAAATCCCGATTTAGGCACTGGAATTTCAGATTCGTGCTGCGCTTGTTCCGCTGTCACAAAAAATTTCTAAAAAAAGAGTTGTTTTTAAATACGAAATATCTCCCTCATCCAAACTCTGATTCGACTGATTTTTTTTTTTTAAAATTGGGTATTTTATTGCCAAGAACCTAGATCTGCAATGAGATTCTGCAAATTCCCCCCTAGAATATACAGATCTGATCTACAAACTCGTTGCCTCGAAAAATTTCTGCAACAAAACTAATTTGTAAATTAGCGATATCTCCCTCATCCGGACTCCGATTCGGCCGATTTTTTTTTCAAATTGGGTATTTTTCACCAAAAACCTAGATCTGCAATTGGATTCTACAAAATTTGCCCCAAAACATACAAATATAATCTACAAACTTGTCGCCCTGAAAAATGTCTACAACAGAGCTTATTTTTAAATCAATGATATCTCCCTCATCTGGACTCCGATTCGGCCAATTTTTTTTTCAAATTGGGTATTTTTTTGGAAAAATCCTAGATCTGCAATAAAATTCTACAAATTTTGCACCATAATGTACAAATCTGATCTTCAAACTTGCCACCCAAAAAATTCTTGCAAAAAATTAAAAAAATTCTTCGTTTTGCCCAAGAAAGTGCTATGATACCACTTGTTATAGCTCTGATACCACTTGTTATAGATCTTATCTAAAAATATATGATAATAGAAATAAACCCAAGAAATAGCCAGATCTGAATATAGATAGAAATGCTTCACTTTATTAATCAAACCCTTAAAGTAGGGCAACACCATACATTCACTCCTTAAGGAAGGAGAATACTCCACAAGTCATATGCATGTTCATACAATAATCCTTGACATCTCTCAATGGGGAGTCTGTAGCCTCTATATAGGCCTCATACATACAATACCATTGGTCATTACCATGGTTCCCCCAATACCATCTATTTAATACCATGGGCTTATTACATTATTGTTAACTACTTGTGGTCCCTTACATGATACGGGTTAACCACCTTATTTATTGCTATGGCCCATCCCATTATTACATTATTCACTTGGGTACCTCCCTCTGTACCCCATATTATCCCCCCTAGGTATACTACATTTCAAAGAGCCAAGTCGAGTTGACAAGATCTCATGGAGACTTAGCCCAAGAGGTTTGGGTGAAATCCTAATTATATTACGGTTATGCGTGTTGGTTATTATTTGCATTATTTTTTGTTATATGTTTTTATATCAATTTAAGAAAATCAACTTAAAGAACTTAACAATTAAAGGAAAACACAAGCATACACTTATTTCCAATTCTTTTAATTCTTCAATTATCAATCATAAGCATAGATCTTGGGAATATATATAAGCTTTGGAGTGGGAGACATTCTTGTTGATTGACAAGAAGCCTTTAGGTCCCCATTTTAGATCAGGTGGTATCAGAGGCCCAGGTTAATTAACCCCACATTCAAAGAAGGTGATATCAGAGTTAAGTTATACCACAAAGGTTATATCATGATGCAGGTGATATCAGATCAGGATGCTTGATTGACAGAACAATCTATATGCTTGTTTGACTTGAAAGGTGTTTAAATAGTCAATGATTGATTGTTTGATTGTTTGTAAACTGACTATTGTTTGAGTTTGCAGAGGTGAAGGGAAAGCTACTGATAGCTAAGTCCAAGAGAGGACAAGAAGGAAGAAGGGTTGAAGGCATTCTTCTTATCCCAAAGGACCTCAAGACAATCCTTGAAGCACAAGAGGTTTGTTGCAAAAGGTTTCTTGAATAAGCTCTTGTTAATCTTGTTTGAAGTTCTTTTGTTCATTCTGATAATGATAACTTCTACAAGTGAGTCCTCAAATTCTTTTTTCTTCACAAGATTATTTGATGAAGGCATGAAGCAAGACTTGTTCACCATGATGGATATGGTGAGAGAAATGTATGAGGATGGAAAGAAGAGCATAATACTTAGAGAACAGTTGAATTCCATGAAGGAAGAGAAGCAGTTTCTTTTTGACAAATTGCAGGAAATGGAGAGGTAAATTCATATTGCAAATATGAACCTGAAAAGGATGCATGAGTTGGAGACACAACTCCTTGTTGCCAAAAAAACCTTAGTCAAGTATCAGCTTGAAGAAGAGGTAAACAATTCCTATTTGTCTTCAAATTCTTCTAAGAATGTTTATGTTGGTTCTTTTGAAAAACATACCAGAGGCATAGGGTCCAAGCTGATGTCTAAGATGGGCTATAAAGGAAAAGGCTTGGGCAAATATGCACAAGGTATTGTTGAGCCAATAATGGTTGAGGAAATGCCTAAGTATTTGGGTCTTGGCTATGGACAATCTTATGGCGAAAGTTCCAAAGAAACCATGAAAGCAAATGAAACAGTTCCAAGAAGGATTTTCATGTTAGGCCTTCTACCTCAAAAGTGTAAGGATTGTATTCATGGGGAATGCAATTGCTTGAAACATCATTTTCAGGAAAGAGGTGTTCATAAGCATACACTTGAACCAGAGAGTTTTGGAAACTTTGAAACCATTGAGGAGGTTGATGGTGTTCCAAAGGGAGCTACTTCTTCATTCAATTCACCTCCTCATGAAGGCAATAAAGGTGAAAAGGAAAGGTATAAATATGGTTTTAATCATATTCCTTTTGATTATGTTTAGCATGGTAAATTTCCATATAAGTATGGGAAAATAATTACATGTTCGTTTTGTGGTTTGAATAACCATAATGTTTCTAGATGTTTGAAGAGAATGGCCACATACATGAAAATTTTGAAGGAAAGGAAGCAAGAAGCCAAAGCTCCACTAGACAAGGCAAATCATGCTGTCAAGAGGATGCACATGTGTTGCACTTACTACCATAAGCAAGGACATAATGTTGCAAAATGTTGGACTTTGAATCCAACAATGCTTCCACAAAACTTGAAGAGGGTGGAAAGAGAGAATGGTAGCAATGGAAAGAAATATTCCATGAATGATATGTTTCAAGATGATTCACATGTTGATGTTGATGTGCATACAAAGGAAGGACCTTTGAAATCGACTGGTAAGAAATGGTTAGAGTTCTTATCCAATTAAGGTTGCATGTCTATTGATATAATGCATCTATTTTCATTTCTTTGTTAATGTAATGAAAGTTGTAGGTTTTTACCAAGAAGGTGAATGGAAAAAGTTAGAGTAGGAGAATCACTATATTGTTGCAACATTATCTTCATTTCAGCTTTGAAAGTACAGTGTACTTAAGCGAAAGTTGAAGGACAAAATGCATGCATGAGAATGATGTGCATGAACATAGGGATGTTAATGATTTCCTTGTATTTAAACATGTGTGATTAACTTGAAGGATTGATTACTTTGTTGTAAACACGCATGTAATGTTAATGTTGACTTGGAAAAAGTTGATTTGGTCTCCAAGATTGAGATAATGATGAAGTGTTTCATCTTTGAAAAAGAATCCTAAAGTTCTTTTTCTATATGCTTGACTTGAAGGGTCAATTGTTTTAAAAGCATGTTTTGTTGGCTTGTTATCTAGTCAATCATTTGTATACAGATGTAAGACATGGAGGTAATTCACAAGATGTGAAAATCTATTTATTTTTTTGAAGCAAGAGTTTAGGCCATCTAGTTGTTGTCTGTAATTCTGTTGTTGTTGACAATATGTCAAACAGATACAAATGTAAATTTTTGTGAAAGATGTAATTTCACATTTGTTTGAGCCATCTTGGATCAATGATCAAGGTAGAAAGGTTTAAACTGCCTTTTGTAACCTTCTCAACAGGAGTTCTGCATGAAATCAAGGAAGAAGATAGTTCTTCCCAGGAGGACAAGCACATCCAGGAAGGAAAGTGTTCAAAGGCTTTGGTTCATAGGCACTATGCAAGGCAAGTGTATGGAGGGTGAAAGAAGAGCGTGTTGGTACTCTCATTTACTGTTCAGATCAGTATATCAGTCTTTTGGAGTCCAAGATGTTTTTGGTGGGAAGGCGTGATCCAAAATGGATCTAGCATAAACATCTAAGTCCAAGAAAAATCTTCGTATAGAGGTAAAAAGTTAAAAGGTGCTAAAATGGCACAAATGCATTAAAATCCAATTTGGGTAAGCATAAGGGTTGAAATCGGAGGATCATGGAGATGGACACTTTATACACAAACCTTAATAAAGATAGCGGACCAATCAACGGTGCATTAAAGGGCTTGTTATATATATATATATATATATATATATATAATATATATATATCGCATCACAATCATATAAAGGGTGGAGTGTGTAGGGCCGTAGCCCCAAGAGATTGCGATATGCGATCACTACGATATCACATCATCAAATGCCATGGAACATTGGTTGGACCCTGGGGCCATTACAAATGCGATATGCCAATGAGAAATATGCGATAAGCACTGATCGGGAAATCAAGCGATCGGAGGAGCAGAGACACAGTCCATTGGGCCAATGCAATATGAGATGTGCGATATCGGTGATCAGAGTGATCGAATATCAGAGATTGAGGAATGCAAAGGACTGGGAAGCCCTAGATCCATGTGATGTGAGATTGTGATTTGCAATGAAGGTACAGACTCGATAAGGTTATGGATGCGATTTCATAATATTTGAAATCCAGTTGAACAACCCATGATGTGTTTTGTGTACGTTTTCCTGTGTATTTCTATTATTTGGCTATTTCATCCAAAGGAAGGAAAAATGATCAGGTGGCCATGCTTGCTAGTTCCTTTCCATTTGTAAACGGATTCTTGTGATGAAACAATTGGGTTCTTCAATGATGGAGGCGAGTGTAACTGAGGTATTACAAAAAGCACAAGGAGCTTAATTGACAAGGTTGCTAAAGGTTGCTAATATTCGCTTGGAGGTCAAGTGAAGCACTGATAACACAAAGAGGAAGATTTATGCTCAAGAGAAGCGCAGAGAAGCCAAAGAGGCTCAAATATGCTTGAATGTTGAGTGTAAGCCTAGAAGAGGCAATCTGCAGAGTTAGCGTGACTTAGAAGCAGGGGGTTGCTTGGAGGTCGAGCAAAACCAGAAATGCGCAGATGCCAGAGGAGTTAGACTGTTGAGTGAAGAAGAGGCTTGGAGAAGCTTGGCATAGCCACCAGAGGTTGGAAGGAAGAGCCAGAGCACTGAAAGAGGATAGCCACTAGAGCTACAGATCCAAAGAGCTCCAAGCAGACTTCTAAGAGCCATGATGCTGTAGTGAAGTTGCAGAACAACAAAGAGATCAAATGATCAATCTATTACTGATGTACTATGTGTGTTGAAGATAGAAGGAGTTCGAGAGATAGTTAACAAAATTCTGAGGGAGTTGGTGCAAGCTAGAGCTCAAGATAGCTCAAAGCACTAATTGAAGGAGTCTAGTCCAGAGAAGCCTAGATTTGTCTGCAGCTAAAGGAAAACCAGGGGTAAGATGGTATTCTAAGCCCATAGGGTACAGTTTTAAACCTATGGAGTTGAGTGTGAAACTTGTAAAGGAATTTAAGCCATAATCCCAAAGAGCCAAGTCGAGTTGACAAGACCTCACAGAGACATAGCCCAAGAGGTTTGGGTGAACTCCTAATTATATTTTTGTTATGTGTGTTGGTTATTATTTTCATTATTCGCTATTATATGTTTTTATATCAGTTTAAGAAAATCAACTTAAAGCACTTTATAGTTAAAGGCAAACACAAGCATACACCTATTTCCAGTTATTTTAATTCCGCAATTATCAATCATAAGCATAGATCTTGGGAATATATATAAGCTTTGGAGTGGGAGAGGTTCTTATTGATTGAAAAGAAGCCTTTAGGTCCCCATTTCAGATCACACTTGGAGTGAGACTCATCCACTATAAACTATAACCACTTGGTAATTAAAAATCCGAAAAATTGAACTACAACTACTTTGCAATTTTGAGATTTCAGATTTCGTAATTTCTTTTAAAATTGGGAATTGGAATAAATTACCAAGATCACGAAAACACATCATTTTAATTGTTCTACAATGTGGCCGTGGTGATTTTGTAGGACCGCTAGTGAAAAATGAATTAATTAATAAAAAATTAATGAGGAATTAATATTTACAATCAATTACTAATTTATTTACAAAAATTAAAATAATATACGTTTTGTACATTTTTTAAACCATGTGATAAAAATTATCGAACTTTGAATAAACACCATTTGGAAACCGTGCATCCAAATGAGATGAAATGGGTACCAATGGAAAGATAGCGAAAATTGAAACTCAATGAAGCAATCAAAATAGAAATCTGACGAAAGTAAAAAAAAGTGGCAAAATTGAAGGGCACTAAACCAAAAGAAAATATTAAAAAGGTGATTTAGCTAAAAAATTATAGAAAGGTTGCCCATTATTTGAAATAAATAAGTCAAAAATGGGGGTGTTGAATTTTCTCTTTAATAGGTCACTGGTCAATGGGAAACTAAGGGCAAGAATTGATCTTCGAGCTAGGGCTTGAAATATCTCGTGATCCTACCATCTGAATTTCGTGAAATTTGGAGGGTTCCTTGAGGACACACCAACACAATTGTGGGCAAGAGATCGAATTATTTTGATGGTTAAATCATGAGAAAAGTGATGCCCTAGGTGACCTATGGAGGTTAGGCCTAGAAAAATAAGGGAATGTGAGAGGAATTATCTTTGAAAATGATCAACTATGCAAAGATTAATGCCTTATCCTTTGGGGAAGATGGATTCAAGATGAGATTTTTTATTTAGAAGAACTAAACCCAAACAAAGAGTCTTCTAGACAACTTTGCATGGCAATTAGGGCATGTGAGGAGCTTCTAGAAGAATTTATACTTCAATTTACAATAATTTATGACTTATCAAGATATGTTCAATAGAAACATTGAGTTAGGAATATTCACCCTTTCACACATGATAGATGAGATGTTGCAATTCTACAAAAGATTAAATTTCCACAATTTCGCATAAGAAAAGTAGTAAATTTTAGATCTAGTATAGTGAAAATCATAGAAGCATTCATGTATTAAAGAAAATAACAGAAATGGACATGAAAATGATTACTTACATGTGTAAAGAGTATATAAAATCACCAAATTATGTCAATAGTCAAGCTCCAGGAAAAGAGAGAGATATCCAAACATCAAAATTCATCCATTACATCCAAAATCCCCCTCCAAAGGAATAACGAAATCTCACAAGAGATAAGAACCTAATCCAGGTGATGATGATGAAAATGAATCATATCACTTCTATTTATACACTTCTAATGAGTTCAATTTAGATAAATTGGCCTAATTGAGCCCATAAAATAAAATAATGTGCATAATAACAATACTTTTGGTGACTCTTTATTTGAGAGAGCACTCTGCAACCTTCGAGATCCACATTCCGCATGATATGAAGCCTACAAAAGTATAATAGATTTAGAAAATCTAGAAAACATAATCATAGCCAGAGATCTAAACCTCACCCTCCTCTCAACAGAAAAAAGAGGAGGGAGCATTGTCAGAGATCTGGCAAGAGAATGGGCAGAAGACCTCATGCAAGATTGGGATCTGCTAGATATAAAGCAGGTCACATGCACGTTCACATGGTCAAATAAGAGAGTTGGACCACCTGACATAATGACAAGACTTGATAGATTTTTTGTTCAAAGTTCTTTCCTGCTTCTCGGGTTAGAGACTAGAATGCGTATTCTCCATAGTAGTGTTTCAGATCACAAGCCCATCAGCCTAGAGTTTTTGACTCCTAAGGATCTGGGGCCTACCCCTTTCAGATTTAGCTCTCTATGAACTAAAGAGACAGACTTCATGCAAAAGGTCAGAGGTTGCTGGAAAGATCCAGTCAAGGGTTCTCCTTTCTTTGTTTGGGAGGAAAAACTTTGAAGAGTTAAAGCGATGCTAAAAGGCTGGGTTAAGACCTTGCCCAATCTCACTGTGGACAGAACAAAAAAATTCAAAGTGAACTGGAAAAACAACACCTCCACCTAGAAGCTACTGAAATCACCAAAGAAGAGCTGGACAAGGAATCTCAGCTACAACAAACATTCCATAAGGCTTGTCTGGCAGATGAAGAATTCTAGAGACTCAAGTCAAGGAGTCTATGGCTCAAAGTTGGTGACCGAAATTATTCTTTTTTCCACAAGCAGGCTCAAGCCAGGAAATGCCGCGATTCTATATCTGAAATCAAAAAAGATAACTGCACTTTAAAATATTTTGCGAGCATTAAGAGAGCAGCTTCAGATCACTTTGAGAAGATGTATAGTGAAGGTGTGGAGACTAGCCAAAATGAAAATTTGCTAGATGTTATTCCCAGCCTCATCACATCTAAAATGAACCAGGCTCTTGAAGGCAAAATCACCAAAAACGAATTTAGGGAACCCCTCTTTGCAATGGAACCCGACAAAGCCCTAGGTCCAGATGGTTTCATAGCCATATTTCTTCAGACATGCTGGCAGATAGTTGAGAAGGAGCTCTTCAAAATGATCCAGAAGTCCCAAGAGTGTCAGAAAATTGGAGACTGCACAAATTCATCATTCCTCGCCCTCATCCCTAAAGAAAAAGGTGAAAACTCATTTAATATATTCTGTCCTATATCCTTATGCAACATTGGATATAAAGTGATTACCAAGGTAATAGAAAATAGATTGAAGAAAATCCTCCCCAAAATCATCCCGGAGAATCAAGGTGGATTTATACATGGCAAGCAGCCAGTAGATAATTTCATCTTGGTCCAAGAGGCGATTCATTCCAGTCTTCGTCGAAAAGAAAAAGGTATGGTCATTAAACTCGACCTAGCTAATGCATTTGATCGTGTAAGACATAGATTTTTGTTTGCTGTTTTGCACAAACTTGGCTTTGGTCAAAATTTTATCAAGTGGATCAAATCTTGTATTTCGGAACCCTTGATTGCACCTTTAGTGAATGGCAGGGCTACTGAATTCTTCAAAACTTCTAGAGGGCTGAGGCAAGGGTGATCCCTCTCACCCCTCCTCTTTGTGCTACAGGCCTCTGTCCTCAGTTTCTATTTAAAGAAGCAACAAGATCAAGATATAGTTGGACTGCGCATAGCAAGAGGGGTTAAGAGCATCAACCACACCCTCTTTGTAGATGATACCTTGTTACTAGGGGCTACAACTCAACTGTCTGCAAGAAAATTCAAGGAAGTACTATCAACCATCGGGCAGTGAACTAAACAGGGGTAAGTGTCATGTTTACTGTTGGAATATCTCAGCTACTGCTGCAAGTTCCATAGCCAGATGTCTAGGCTTTGCAGCTTCAGCATCCTGCACCTCCTTTAAATACCTTGGGTTGCCCATCTTTCATAAGAGGGCTATGAGCAAGGATTGGCTTCCCCAGATAGAAAAATTCAAAGCAAAAATGTAGGTTTAGGGATCCTCCTGGCTCAACATTGCCGGAAAATCAATACTTATCAAATCCGTGCTTAGCAACCTGCCGCTATTTCAATTCTCTGTTCTTTTGGTGCCGGTGGGAATCATTAAGAGGTTGGAGGAGCTAATCAGGAAATTTCTCTGGAAAGGAGGCAAACAAAATGAGAAGAGAATTTCTCTGTTTAATTGGGAAATAGTCTCTAGACCGCTGCAGGAGGGAGGATTAAACTATAAAAATCCAAGTACATAGAATCTAGCAATGGGAGCCAAACTGATTTGGAAGATCATAGCTCCAAAGTCAGGATGGGTTCAACTGGCGCTGTGGAGGAAATATTTCAGAGGACAGAGAATTCGGTGCCTGGAGCAGCCCAAATACCATAACATAACCCCCCTCAACACTTTAATTATTAAAATTGGCCCGCTAATAAGACACAACGCCTACTTGATACTAGGAAATGGCAAACGCATCAGGTTATGGGATGATAGCATAATGAACAAGCCTCCGCTGGTGAACTAAAATCTTAGGAACGAGCTAAAGGTATGGATGGATGGAGCCAATATAAAAATGCTCTGCGACATATCGAATTGGTGTGGAGACAACTGGTCTGGCTGGAAACAGGTCAATGTTCCATCTGTGTTGCAGTCAGATTATGATACGCTGCTGAAGATGCTGCATGGGGTGGCTCCATTGCACGCAAGACGAAAATACACGAGAGGCTGGGGATTGAAGCAGATTGGTTACACGGTGACTTAGGGCTATGCCAAATTCATGGAGAGACCTCATGTGCCTCCTAATCCGGTGCCTTGGACTGGTATTTGGAATTTCCCTACCATTCCAAAAATTGACCATTTCTGTTGGCTGTTATGCCACCAAAAAATCCTAACAGATGATAGGCTTCAGAAAAGGGGCTTTCTAGGGCCATCAAGATGCACACTATGCAAGGAAAGTCCAAAATCTACTTTTCACCTTATGCTGAAGTGCAATTACAAAGGTCTAATCTGGCACGAGCTCCTTGGATCATTAAAATTTATGCCCAACTTCCCCCACTCTGTCCCGGACTTGTTTGCTGGGTGGCTGGCCAGGTATCCAGGCCCAAGTCTAAAAAACAAGATAGTCAAAGCAGCATGGACTGCTCTACCCAAATTCATCAACTATCAAATCTGGTTGGCGAGGAACACAAGGATTTTAGAGATAAGGAACAAAACTTCAAACTAGTAGCAAATACAGTGAAAGGTCAGTAAATGAGTGGCTAAGAGACAAAAGCGATGACACAAATCTAAGCCAACAGGATATTGAGTTTGGAGCAGCCCTCAACCTCAATTTCCAAAAATCGAAAATCCCACCTATATGTCTCAAATATTGGCAAATAAGGAAAACCGAAGAAGAATTTCAATCTTGGTTGTCCAAGTAAACACTCCCCTCTCTTTTCTTTGACGGGGCAGCCAAGGGAAGTCTAGGAATGGCTAGAGCAGGAGGACTCATTATAAATCTAGAAGAAGCATCTATACATAGGTTTGCATGGGGACTGAGCCACTCGTCAAGCATACAAGTTGAAGCCATGGCTCTGTTTCAAGGGATCAAAATGCTTAAAGAACTGGGGCACATAGAAGTAGCTGTTTTCGGTGATTCCCAGGTCATCATCAATGCAATGGTGACCAACACAAATTTAGCAGATCTTCGACTTGCAAGGACAATTACAAGAATTAAAGGCATGACAAAGCTCCTAAAATTGAAATTCTTTGATATCCTGAGAAACAAAAACAAATAAGTAGACATAGAGGCAAATAAGGCAGCCCAGCTAGGTGCTGGAACTATTCTCAGAGATAATGAAATCTCTTGGGAACCAATTCCCTAAATTTTCTATGTTTTTCTGTCTTTTGTTAAATCAGTTTGTATGCATTCATAAGCTCAGGAAATCAGCAGCAAGAGTTCATGTGATAAATTGTAAAAAGAGTCGATTCATAAGCATATGTGCCATGTCCCGCTGGTTGGAGAGATGACAAGAAACTAGTTTCACCTTTTGTAACTGGAATTATGGCATTTTGCCAAATACTTAATGAAATCCCATAACCGTTTCTGTAAAAAAAAAAAATACTTTTGGTGACAAGCCCACCAAATGGCTCAATAATGTAAAGAAAAGCCTCTCAAGAGGGCATAATGATCAACATAGTGAGTCATTGGGACTTTGAGGAGGCCTAATGAAGTTCAACGGGTACCATGATTAATAACTGGACTCCAAACATAATAAACAGGGGGTTGGCTCTTATTTTCCAAGCAAGAACCTGTGGTGATCCCAAGTGGGTGTGGGGGTAGAAAGACATTCTCATGGGTCTCTAAGTGGATCGAAAATGCATGTAGACCATTTGTAAGGGCTAGGATAATGACATAATACCTCCCTTTGCAGCGAAAGACATCCTCTGAATCTTGGAACATATGTTAAGAGTATGGCACATATGTGGAGGCGATTGGTGTTATAGACATATTTGGGAACTACAACCCCAATCATATATGTTGATAAACCAAGGGCTCTTTAACCCCTAAAATGTTGTTTCATACCCTAAAGGATCATGGTCAACTGATTACATCATTTCCCAGAAGTTCCACTTGAAAAACCACTCAGGACTAGCCAGAATTGGACCATACTCACTGCTCCATGGTCAAGATGTGATGCATACTAGCTGCTACACTAGCCAGGTGTGATGCATACTAAAAGAGCCTTCTGTGGGGTGTGATGAGTGAGAAGACACAAATGGTAGAGATAGTTTGCTAAGTGGATGCTCATGGAATCTTCTAGAAACTTCTCCTGTGACACTTGCCTCTCTGAATTCGCCCAGGGATGAGTAAGAGATCAAAGAAATCTCCAAGTGGAACGAAGAACTATCAGTGGAATGACACTAATCAAAATCCCAAAGCTGACTCACCCCCTTGCAAGACATCTATATATGGATACCTCATATGAGAGATCAGGAGGCTGGAATTTTGTAATTTGTAAGGAAGTGCTGTTGGTTTCTCTTTGAGAAGGAACATTGTTTTGTTGGGTGATCTTGCTTTTCATGAGGTGAAGAGGGTTCTGATGCTGGGAGGATGATGATGGATTAGACAACTGGGTTGTAATCCTCTCTTCCACTATTAATAAAGTTATCTGAGTTTTCCTCCATATAATCATGTATTTGTGAATCTTGCTATTTGTGAATGCAATTGTATGGTCAATGTACTTCTGATTCTACATTGTTTATGGTATTATAGATCGAGATGATTTGATGGTGTTTTTTTGCTTTGCCTCTACAAGTATTCTCTAAAGCAGGACAAGCAGAAAAGGAGTGGCAAGCTCTATCAAGGGAGAGAGGAAACAAGCAAGGAGCCAAGTGAAAGATTCAGGTTGGTGCTCTTTTCTTCTCTCTTATCTATCATACATAAAGAAAATCAAAATTGGCTTTGATTGTTTGTTTCTAAGTTAGCTACCTATCTTAGTGGGACTAGCAAATCGAAAAGACACTAGTTTTCCTGAAACAAAATGGTGACTCCACTAGGAAGCACTTACTTTGTTTGTTTGTTATTGTTGTTTGCTTTATAAAATACATATAAAGCCTGAAGTTAAGCCAGCTAGCCTTCAAATTGCTCTTGCTATGCAAGTGCAATGTAGATCAACGCTGCTTTAGTAAATCTTTGGGTTGATTTATGAACTGAACATATGACTTGTAAACATCCTAAGTGCCCTTATGGTAGCTCAATAACCTCCTAAGATCATACCCCTGTATTTTGTTTTTACTATCTATCATAGCTTAGCTGAAATAATTGAACTTAGCTGCAAATTTTGAGCAAAAACCAAACTCAGTTTCATTCCCTTGCCCATCGCACTGTCTGTAACTCGCTGGATGTATGCATCGTACCTCCCATGTGTTGCAAGTGAGATGCATCCATGTTTCCCTTAAGGACATGTGCGATGATTGAGTGATACTGTTTTCCTCTTTGGAATTTGGTTTTCTCTCCTTGTTTTCAGCTCTATTCAGTAATTTTTCTGCTTATGATCAGTATCTCATTGCTGAAGCCTTCTTCCTTTACATTATTCAGCCTCCACTAATTAGGATTTGTAAATGTTTTTATGTATTTTTCATCATTTACAGTCCTCCTTTGTCAAGAGTAGCTTAATTGAACTGTCATTTTTTGATTCAAAAGTGTCGTAACTATCATTTTGAGTCAAGAAGAAGAGTGTCGTAAAGTCTTCCTTCTTTAGATAGTTGATTGTAATTTTGTCATTGTATTTGATATGAATTGTCAATATTTGAAGTGTCGAAAGTAGTTTACCATTCAAAATCGAAAGTGTCATTTTAGTGTTCTTTTCATTTTGAAAAAAAATTGTTGAAGTGTCGCTTTGACGAAAATAGTTCAGATCTGTACTTAGTTTTCCTTTTTGGCATTCTTGCATTAAGGAAACGGAAAAACAAATACATGCATGTGCATTTGAATTTAGACTGCATGCGGAAAATGATTTAGGAAAAGTGCATTTAGTGTGTGCTCTTTGCTCTCTATTGAAAGAATCGTCCTCTTCTTTCCTTAGTAGGTAGGATTCTCATTGCTAAAAGAAAAACGTCTATTTATCATTTTAGATTGCATATTTAGGAATTTTACATCTACATCATGCGGTTAACCTTGAAATACAAACTTCTTAAAAAGATCAACTCTAAAATAAACCTCAATTAACATAAAAAAGCTTTGGAACCTAACACAACACATCTAAAAGTCTATGCTAGAGACATGTTTCGTTGTCGTAAAATCTGGTAACTATCATTTTCATTGAAAGTTGGGTGATTCCTCCTCTTTGATACAACAAGTGCCAGTACGGACTTGTGCTCCCCATACCGTTGAGTATATATTGGGAGACTGCAATGGGATGATATCCTTTATCCTTAGGAAGCCGTGTCTGCTGCCCTATCGATCGCAATGCACTGAACATAGCGTTCGGGAAGATTGACTGTGGTAAGTAAAGTCCTTGGTAATTTCTCTTTAATGTACCATCGAGGTGTATATTGTAGTTCTGCGATTGGTTTGGTAATCCCTCTATCTAGATTTCGAGAGTAGTCACTTTCGTTGCTTTCTGACTCCTTAAAATAAAGGGTCCATTTGAGCACTTGTCACTTCAGGCTCAATACAAATCAAAGGCGGCTAGAGTCATCTTTAGCTTTTTCTCGACTCTTAAAAATTGAAAAAGAAAATTTGTGTCAAAGCGTCATAAAATTTATTTAATTTGGAATAAATTTTTCCCTTTAATTTTTGAGTTGATCAAGTAATCCGCAATCATGGAAGAAAGTCAATAAAAACCTCGTCATTCGCAGAGGCTAGCGAATCAACCATCTTTGACTTTGGAAACGAAACCATTTCGGGCAAAACGGTCTTGTTTAACTAAGTCAAATTCTCCTGGGTTATTTGAAACTTGTGTTTCAACATCATCAGAGACTCCAGTTACTCCAATTATTTCTGGTACAATCTGCCTTTATAGAAGAAGTTTCATAGTTACAAGAGGACATTAGAACTGATCCTAGTGTAACGGTAAATACTTATATCCTTGAAGCAGCTCCATCTAGGGCTGATCCAGAAATTGAAGTTCACTTACCTAAACATTTGTAAGTTGAGTTCCAGAATTCAGAAGGTGTCACCCCTCCAGTGTTTGCTACTGCAGAAGCTATACCTTCTTCAGCTCCGGAAATATTTTATGGACCTGACGATCTACCTCTTCCACCTAGACTGATTGCTATAGAAGAGATTGTAGAGGATCTTCCATCCAGTACTCCATTGCATTTTGGAACTGGGATCCACCTATATCCTTCTACAACAGAATTTAGTTCTTTTAATCACCCTTCATCGCAAGTTCCTGTCGAATCGCTAGGAAATATTTTGGATAGAATGTCTGAACAACCATCAGCATCTAGGACTGTGTCATCTGATACAGCAATAGCAGAGCCTCCTGCTACTACTCTGACAATGTTTGTTGGTATACCCTCTGTCCCAACTAGTTATCAACCGCTAGATGGAGTCCACCCAGGGACTGTTTCGACAACATGGTTTGTTCCTATTTGTTCATCTAGAATCTTCTCTAGAATTTCTTATGTTGAAACTCAACAAATTGATCCTTCACATTAGTATCAATTTGGGAAGTCCAGTCTCCAAAGACCAATCTATCATTTGAACACTGGATTGCCACCATACGGGGGGAAGTATGCTTTTTCATTGTTCCCTCTGGGAGAACAACCATATGAGAGTTCACAACAAAATTCAAGTCAAACTAGAATTACATCTAGTGGTTGGGTACCAATACTGCCTCAATAGCCAAGAGTTGTATATTCAATGCAACCAAATCAACCTGTGTCAAACATTCCCACTACACCTGCTATTGTAACTATGTCGCAAGTACAAGCGTTGCCTGTTGTATGTCAACCTTGAGTCTCTCATGTCGTAATACAATAGCCTCTTGTCTCCACGGCTCAATCACAACCTCAGATTAGTGCCTCCTTAACTGGAATTACTCAGGCTCAAATGGTACTACCACCCCTCATCTTGGTCAAACATCCAGTATTGGTCAACAGCAAATGGTCCAACAACCATGGCTGGTATAATATCAACAACCACAATTCCAGGAAGCTTACCGAGGACTTGAGCAGCAAAGCTTTGCAAGTAATGGGCAATCGTATTTTCAAAATGGTTACCAACAATCATATTATAATGGTTATGCCCATCAACCTTATCAAAGTTATCAGCGTTAGATACATTATGCTGGTATGCAAAGACCTACTGCTCAGGAAATCCCATCTTATCCTGGGTATGCTTCGCCAAACTTGAATCAATAGTTACCTTTTGTAGCAACTTTAGAATTACTATACCTGAATCAGCTGACAAATGATCCAATTTCTTACACCCCTTGGTGGCCAGCGATTCCTCATAAAATTCCCTTTGATATTCCTAAATTCAATGGAAATCTGGGTGAAGATCCATCGAATCACGTAATGACTTTTCATTTGTGGTGTTCATCTAATACCCTCAATGATGATTTGATTATGCTTCACCTTTTTCAACAAACATTAACTGGTTCGGTAGTGGAATGGTACATTGAATTTCCTAGAGCTTCATTTGACAACTTCAGCACCCTCGCCACTACCTTTTTAACCCACTTTCAGTTACCTATAAGGTACGAAAATAGAACATAACTCATTACCAACTTTAAATAGACAACAACCACTCACATATCTAATCATATTCATGAGTGGCGACGTCGTCGTTGAATGGTAAAGATGTATGTACCGTATCAATTTCTAGCTGAGTGGTTTATTAAGTCATTATTATCTTCTATTACAGAAGATGTGGCCAAGGGGGGAGTTGTCATTGAAGAGCAAGTCATTGCCCATGCACATTATTTAGACTTGATCTATACTCAGTCTGGCACGCTCTATGACAAAATTCCTGATGCTCCTAGACGAAAATTTTCTGTTCCTCCCCCTCCTACATCAAACAAGGACTCTCACGTCGGTGACGACATGATTGGTACCTCGAGTACACAAATAGCAAAGGCCCCATCTGGTAAATCCCTTACAGTTTCTAGTTAAGAAGCAAATGATGAAATTCTTGCCTCTGAGGTTAATGCCTTGTCATCTGACAAGGGCAAAGAACCAAAGCAATCAAGGGGCAAGAAGAAAGGGAAAAGTAAAAAGAAGAAATAGGAAGATGTGACTCCTGAGAAATCTTTTGAAAACTCTACTAGGAAACAGAAACCTCGTTATCCATGTTTAATATGTAACGACGAGCGTTTCACGAGAGATTTTCCACATCGAGCTGAGGTTGCTAAATTTTTAAAGACTTAAACTACCTCAGCGATGTTAATTGATCTGTTTCCAAACCTAGAAACCAACCTGGTTGCTATCGATCATGCTTCCAAATCCCAAGTGCTTATGTTATCCATCTCGAAACAACAAAATGATTCTTTGATATCGACAAGGAATAAATATTATGTGAATCCACAGATTTCGAACAACAAGGCTACAGATCAAACCAGTAGTTTGACAACAACTTCGTCAGAAGTTGTGCCACCCATCATTCCTAAATTAATAATAAAGTCGCTAAAGGGAGTAGTACATAAAACAACATTTAATCCTCGTGCTTGAGTAGCACAGAATTGTAATATAGTGGAGGATTTGGCTCAATCACCATCTGCTATGTCGACACTTGAAGTATTGTAGAATTGCCCCTCCCAAAAGCAAGATTTATTATCAGCAATAAGTGTGATTGACCCAAAGGATTCAAATCTTGTTTCCTTTAACCATAAAGGATATGAACCTTAGTTACCAGCCCAGCTCGCTTTCCTTATACAAGTAAAAGCCCTCAACAAGAATATTCATCGAATAATCATTGACGAGGGGGCATCTACCCGTATTATGTCAATGAGTTGCTGGAAAACTTTAGGCTCACCACCCTTGTCACGATCATCAACGATGTTAAAAGCATTTGATGGAAGGACATACACGCCATATGGGATATAATGTAACTTGCAAGTTGAACTGGGGGGCAAGACAGTAGAAATTGAAGTCGAGGTCATTGATGAAACCTTGACTACAATATCTTACTGGGCAGACCCTAGATTTATGCTATGGCTGTTGTCATGTCAACATATTTCAAAAATATTGCATTTCCCTTCCAAGGAGGAATTACAATCATTGACCAACTAACTTTTCTCCCCAATAGTTCACAAGCTGCTAGAAGCATTCCATTGATCCATGGAAACTCTCAAATGCTTCAAAATGTCGGAATAGGTCTCCTAAAAGACCCTTCTTTAATGGGTACTTTTACCCTCCTGCCTCCAAGTAATCTGGCGGAAGTGGCCACAGTGGAAACCTGTCACATGATATCTTCCACATTGTCAAAGATTAAGAAGAACTTTGACCCTTTTGGTAGTGTGGATCATCACCAGGTGTTGCCCCCAAGCCCTATAGAATTGTTCTAGAAATTAATTTTCCGGGCATGGGTGGCAAACCCAAATCAACAATCAACAAGTGTTTGGATAGACAGGTCTCTAGAATATGGCACCTCTTCTAATCCTTGGTCTCGTATACATTCTATAGATGAAGGAATCATTCAGTCAATGATGATAGGAGAGGCACCATGGGAAGATTACCACCATCGTTCCCATCTTCAAGATAACAATGAAGATTATTCCAACAACCTTAATCATCCTTCAGTTTTTTATTTTTTATCAAATACTGTAAATACGGTGGATTTCGAATGAAATCTGTCCAATATCGAGGAAACTATCACCATTAATATCTTGACCAAAACTAATGTTGTAGAGAATATTCATGTTGGAAAATCTTGTTCTCCTTCAGAACTAGAAATATATTGTGCTCTCTTTCATGAATTTAGAGACGTCTTTGCATGGTCACATGAAGAAATGTCAGGCATTGACTCGAGTATCATTGAGCATGAAATCAAGATGTATCCAGATGTCAAACCAGTATGACAATGGCTTCGACTGGTGCACCCGAAGAAAGCCACTACCATTAAGGCAGAAGTTGAAAAACTTTTACATGTTGGTTTCATTTACCATGTTCCTCTAATAGATTGGGCATCGAATATTAATCCTGTGATGAAAAAGCAAGGAACGATTAGAGTGTGCGTCGATTACAGAGATGTAAATCAGGCTTGTCTGAAGGGCAACTACCCTACACCCTTCATCAACCAAATAATTGATTAATGTGCTGAATGCGAAATCTTTTCCTTCATGGATGGATTTTCCAAATACAATCAAATCAATATCCACCCACAGGACCAGTCAAAGACTGCATTTATATGTCCATGGGGCACACTCGCGTACCGTAAACTACCTTTCGGTTTAAAGAACACAGGGGCAACTTTTTAGAGGGAAATAAACTATGCCTTCCATGACATCAAACACATCATCCAACTGTATCTCGATGATTTACCAACACATTCACGAAAGCAGACTGATAATCCGCAGCATTTGAGAGCTATATTTCTACGTTTCCGACACTACAAGATACGACTCAATCCACACAAGTGTGTGTTTTGTGTTGGTTCTGGTCAGTTACTTGGCTTTGTAGTTTCTAAGGATGGAATTCGACTTGACCCATGTAAGATTCAGGCAATCATCGACATGCCTCCACCTTCAAATTTTCTTCAGATTTAGAAACTCCAAGGGAAAGCAAACTTTCTAAGGAGGCTCATTCCGAATTATGTCGAACTTCCTAAAGGTTATACACATCTTTTGAAAAAAGAAGTACCCTTCAACTTGGATCAGGTTGCGTAAGCTTCCTTTGATGCTTTAAAAGGTTCCCTAATAAAAGCATCATTAATTTATGCTCCTGACTATCAAAAAGACTTTAACCTGTATCTTGTTGCTACAGATACAACCATCGCGATGGTTTTAGTACAAGAAGACAATGGAATAGAACATCTTGTGTATTATTTAAGCCACAACTTAGATGATATATAAAGCAAGTACTCCTATGTTGAAAAGCTGGCTTTAGCGACTATTCAAGCAGTGCAGAGATTTCGACACTATATACTTTTTCGTAAAACTATCATTTTGTCAGATTGCAACCCTGTGACTTACATTCTGTCGCGCCAATTGCTAGGGGGGGAATATTCCAAATGGATAGCCATTTTGCAAGATTTTAATATGGAATTCACAAAATCCAAATCAAAGAAATCTCTAGTCTTCACGGAGTTACTTTGTGACTTTCCATCGTCGTCCAACGATTTAACATCTAAAGCATCAATCGTGGATGAAACTCTATTTCTGATATCGTCAAGCGACCCGTGGTATAGAGATATACTGATCTATATCCAAACCTAAACATTTAGCCCTAACACCTCTCGCTCTGAACAATGACGTACTCGATACCAAGCAGAAGACTACATGATCATCAATGGTACACTTTACTGTCATGGTGTCGATACAATTTTGCGAAGGTGCCTCACACATGAGGAGGCCGAAAAATTTCTAAATGATTGTCATTCAGGTGTGTGTGGGGGGCATCGATCTGGTTACACTACTGCACAAAATATCTTACGAGCTGATTACTTATGGCCTACTATATTCAAAGATTGTATAATTGTAGTCAAAAGTTGCCATGCTTGACAGATTTTTGATTGCAAAACCAGATTACCACCTGCACCGTTGCATCCAATAGTTGTTGTTGGGCCATTCTCCAAATAGGGCATAAAATTCATGACATGTAACCCCACCTTGGCTGGTGGGCATGGGTATATCATAGTCGTTGTCAACTATTTTACCAAGTGGGCCGAGGCAATGCCTACATTAAGCAACAGTGGCGAAACGACTGCTCTTTTCTTTTTTAATCATGTAGTCTCTAGATTCAGTGTTCCACAGGCTATATTCACAGATCATGGATCGTATTTTCGCAACCACATGATGGTTGAATTGACTGCCAAATTAGGACTGTCCCATGATAGTTCTACTCCATATTATTCGCAAGCTAACGGACAAGTTGAGGCCATCAACAAATTGCTAAAGCACATGCTGCAAAGGATGATTGGAGTCCACAAACGGAATTGGCACTTAATCCTATACTTAGCTCTGTGGGCATATAGGACATTGGTGAGAAACATGACCGAATTCATACCCTTTTAGTTGGTGTATGGCCTAGAAACTGTCTTACCGATTCAATGTGAAATTTCATCTCTCAAGCTCGCAATCGATACTTCCCGAAACTTTGGAGGAAGAGGCTCATTTCTTGGAATTAATCCACTTGGATGAAACCCGTCATGACACCGCGCTGGCAAACGAAGCACATAAGAAATGCGTCAAAGCATAATTTGACAAAAATGTCAAGCCTCGTGTTTTCTCAGAAGGCAACCTGGTCTTACTTTACGATCAGGACTCCGATAAATTGGGAGGATGCAAGTTCAAACCATTATGGATGGGGTCCTATATTGTTAGACGAGTATTAGAAAAAAGAGCCTACGAGCTAGTAGATTACGATGGGATTCCACTGTTGCAACCCCGAAATGGGTTGTATCTTAAGTGTTACTATGCTTGATTAAGTATAGTAATCTCTTTATAGATATGATTTTGTTACATTTTTCTTTCATCAAGAGGTGTCATTTTGGTTAGGTAATCCACTTTGCATTTGTCGCAGATGTCGAACTTTTTGGAAACATTCGTTGGGTACACCGATGGAGCTAGTTGTAGAACGCGGAACCTATCTTCTGCAGCCTGGGCCATTTTTTCTCCAAGCGGAGAGTTAGTGAGTTTGAGGGGAATATGTATTGGTCAATCAATGAACAACATCGCTGAGTACAATGCATTGATGGAACTTCTCTCTAATGCCATCGCACATGGCATATGTCAACTTGTTGTCAAGCTAGATTTGCAACTCGTCATTCTACAACTTACAGGCATCTATTATGTTCGGAACCTAGCTATCTATCGTATGTTCCTAAGAGTCAGGATTTTGGAAAGGTAGTTTGGTTCCATTCAATATCAACATATTTCAGAAACTTAAACACATTAACTAATTCATTAGCAAATTATGTGTTAGATAGACATTTACAACATTTGTAAAGAAAATAATTTCAAATTAACATTTGCATGAGGATCACATAACTTGACCAAGATAAAACTCTGAAAATAAAAAATATATAACTATTTATAGTTTTTTACAAAAATGTTTGGTGTCCAAGACAAAATCGGTCACATGACCAAGAAACTAAAAAATGAATGTAGGAAGGCATCCTAGGCTAATGATGCTGGTGATAACATGTCACCGCCTATGTGATCATATGCAAGAGCCTAGTCCATCGACTCGGTACACCAGTAGTATGGTGTTGTAATCTCAGAGGTAACTCATCAGTCCTCACATCTTGAATACCAAGAGTGAGGCCCTCGACCTAACCCTACAGCACTGCAAGGGTCTCTGCTATGTCCAGATTGTGAAGGACAACCCTCCCTATAGCCTCTCCTGCTAGAACACCAACTGCCACCCTTGGTTGTGTCGCTGGTTACATTGGCACAACATCTGCACAAATATATGAGTTTTATTATTCTTGATAACATTTAAAAAAACACTTAAACATTAAAAAACTGATAAACAAAGATATGGTCAAATCATTTTACCTATAACACTCCACTACTCGCTAGCCAGTAACACCAAATCTGGGTCCCCTCGGAAATCCATCCCAATGTATGGATACTCCACAAAAACCATCTCCTGATGGTTGAACCACTCGAAGAAAGCATCAGAGAAATAAATCTATGACTGACCAGCATGTCTAGCCATGAGATCAACCCATCTCTTCATCTGTGGTTCCCTCGATGTTGGCAACCCTAATGAAGTGTAATGTGGTTGCATCAGTGGAATCCTCTCCAAGGCGAAAGTAGTCAAAATGGAATCGTAACCAAATTTCTTAGATATTCCATTCTTTACCTTGGAGAGATGTTCTTTTATAACTGGAGGTACCACCTCACACCAGTTGAATACCTTTGGTTCCAGGCATTCCAGGGCGTACTGCATATAAGATCTGTTGGCCAAATGAAGAGCCGCACTACCAGCCAATCTAGCAAAAGGTGAAAAAAATGGTCCTCAAAGACGGATCAGTGACATCTAAGATATTGTTCTTGCCATCCCTGTTAGGCTAAGATCCATCTCTATAGAACTAGCGAATATAATCCCTCACAGATTCACCCCCACGGGCGGATCCTGATAGTGAGAGAGGGGCACCACGCCTCGATAACCCCGTTAAAAGGTAGATATCCTCGACCGTCAATGGAATGGATTTGCCTCTAATCTAGAATACCTGGTTGATCGGATCCCATGCATTGAGAAAATATTGCAACAAATTAATTTGTTGCCTCATGCTAGATATGCGGAAGAATTTGAGAAAACCAAAATTTCATAATGCAGTAACTGTACCCTGGTCGTGTAAGGCAATAATGTCCTCTTCTTCATGTTCATGTTCACGCCAGGTGATGACCATATTGATTCAATGAATCTTTGAAACACAAACAAAAGATAAATTAGGATCCTGATCTGAGCAAAAACAGGCAAAAATTTCATGAAAAAACACTGTATAAATTTTCCCTTTTGTGCCCATCGCACCCTGCTTGTGCACAGGGTGAGATGTATACTGACTGGCCAGTGTACAGCTCAGTATGCATCGCAAATTTTGATGCAGGCCAAGTGTGATGGGGGAAGAATGAATTCTTAAAAGCCCAAGGGCCCAGAAACAAGGAAAAAGTTGCTCAAAATAAGAAGAGGATGGAATGAAAATGAAGAGCTCAGGGTTAGCTCCTACCTGGTCCTGACAGCGTGGAGAATAGTCCACCAGATCTCCCAAAATCAGTTGATGAAATTTGAGGGGAAAACCACTCCATAGCTTCAAAATCCCAAATTCGAAAGGAAATGGTAAAAATGAGGTAAAACTACTTTTTATGTTACTGTTCACGTACTTCAAGTAAAATGTTAGTTTTTAATTCATTTTTCGGGCATATATATGTATTTCTAAAGTATTTTATGGAGAAAATGAGCAGGTTGAATGATCGATGAAAGAATCTAATGTGTTAAATGGTGAACTAAATATCTTTGACCAATATCACGACCAATGTTTCCGCAAGGTTCAAGCTCGTTAAAAGATAAACTTACCCACGAGCAATGTTTTTGCAAGGTTCAAGCTTGTTAAAAAATAAACCCGCCACTGAGCACATGTTGGCACAAGGTTCAAACTCATTAAAAAATAAACCCGCCTTCAGTAAACGACCTTTGTGATTGCCTTGTTATCAGCCTTTTGAACCTTGGTTGTGTTCTTCCATCATCTCCATTCTTTAGGCCGATCATATGCTTCCACTTGATTGTTTACCCTTTTGAGGAACAACTATGACAAGTGATTCTATTCGCCACCCTCTTCATACTACCATGTTTTGAGAAGTTCCAAACTTACCTGGAACCAGCTGCTACCCGAAAGCATCACTTGTCCCTCAAAAATGAGTTTCTTTTAAGCTCTTTTTAGACTCATCAAATATGAAAAGAGTGTTGAGCTATTGGCCTTTCCAGCTCGTTAAAGTAAAGAGAAGTGCCATCCCTCCTGTACATTTTAATCTTTTAGAACCTGAAGGATTATCAAATGAAAAGATCGAGCGCTTGTCTTTTTGGCTCGTTAAAGCGATCAAAAAGTCATCCCTTTTGTATTATTTTATACTTTTTTGGACTTAAGGGATTATGATACAAAAAAGGACTGCTATATTTTTCTTTTCGTCCCTTTTCAAACTCTCTAAACATGAAAAGGACCGAGTTATCTTTGTCCTTAAACTTGTTAAAACAATAGCGACAAACTTGTCCACCCAGACAAGAACGATTTTCACTGTCACTAGGCTTGCTAAAACATAGGGATAGGTTTGCTCGAAGGGAAAATTATAGAACAAGCATATGTTATCCTCCTCAAGCATGACAAAAATAAACAGGTACTGGTCAGCAATGACTGGGGAAAAAGGGAAGAAAACTTGAAGAACTTTATTGGTAGCAGGTCGCTCTTGAACATGACACTTTCACTCCATCACCATGATTGAGTCGGGTTGGGTTATTCCAATCACCTGTCATATCACCATTGGTCCTCTGTACCATCCTTTTTTTGGGTTAACGCTACGAATCCATTTCAGTGTCACCGACATGTTCAAGAGAAGTCATTCAGAAAATTCCCCACCCAGCTAACACCTCATCCACTGCAATACCTTCACCCTCCATTTTTCATGACCGCCATTCCTGAACCTTGTATCATCAGATCGTTTTCACCTCCCGAAAATCATTTGCTTGATTTCATGTCGTAGATGTGGGATACATCAAGGCCCTCCTATGATGAGTCACTTCTTGTTGACATCAGCTCATTATCCAAGAAGTTGACTTAGAAACAACCCTTTTAGTACTTTGAAGCTTGCATTCCTCAATGGCAAGTTTCTCACTTCTAGCGACAGGTTTACATCAATGGCCTTTGACCAAAAGATTTTGTGTGGTGTTCAACATCAACTCATATATTCACACCACGTGAATTGTACTATATTACCTTGAGGGTCATTATCATTATCGGTGATTATTCTCACTCCTGTTAATAGCTTACATCATTGGCTGGTAATCAGGCATTGTCTTTCCATGTTTGACTTCAGAACATCTTTTCACATGGGTCGACTTGTACATCAGGCGAAGATTGAACAAGTTTGAAGACCCCGGATCTAGTTTCATCCATCTAGGCTGCAATATATTCAGGAAAATAAAGACATCAAATGTACACAAAAGTTGCACAGATGATCATCCAAGCTAAGGGATGATGAATCTACCTATAAAGAATCACAAGTCTGCAACCGTAGACGGTTAACTGTTCCATGTACATGAAAATGAATTTGTAAAGTTGAGCATGGGAATGCCCACCTCAGCTAGATAATGAAAATAACATGATGATGATGTATTGTATTGTATCTTATACAGGTCACCTTCCAGTTCGAACACTTCGGATCCTCATGATAAAGCATTTCACCCGTCATCAGAAGATTTACGACCTCATACTTTAGGGGGAAACTATTATAGACATATTTGGGCACTACAACCCCAATCATATATGTCAATAAACCAAGGGCTTTTTAACCCCTAAAATTTTTGTTTACTACCCTAAAGGATCATGATCAACTGATTACATCATTTCCCAGAAGTTCCACTTGAGAAACCACTCAGAACCGGCCAAAACTAGACCATACTGACTTCTCCATGGTCAATATGTGATGCATACTAGCTGCTACACTAGCCAGGTTCGATGCATATTGAAAGAGCCTTCTGTGGGATGCGATGAGCGAGAAGAGACAAATGGAAGAGACATTTTCTAAGTGGATTCTCATGGAATCTTCTAGAAACTTCTCCTGTGACACTTGCCTCTCTGAATTTGTCAGGGATGAGTAAGAGATCAAAGAAATCTCCAAGTGGAACCAAGAACTATCAGCGGAATGGCACTAATCAAAAACCCAGAGCTGACTCACCCCCTTGCAAGACATCTATATATGGATCCCTCATCTAAGAGATCGGGAAGCTGGAATTTTGTAATTTGTAAGGAAGTGTTGTTGGTTTCTCTTTGAGAAGGAAAATTGTTTTGTTGGGTGATATTGCTTTTCATGAGGTGAAGAGGGCTTTGATGTTGGGAGGATGATGTTGGATTGGACAACTGGGTTGTAATCCTCTCTTCTACTATTAATAAAGTTATTTGAGTTTTCCTCCATATAATCATGTATTTGTGAATCTTGCTATTTGTGAATGCAATTGTATGGTCAATGTACTTCTGATTATACATTGTTTATGGTATTATAGATCAAGATGCTTTGATGGTGTTTTGTTTCTTTGCCTCTACAGATATTTTGTAAAGCGGGACAAGTAGGAGAGGAGTGGCAAGCTCTATCTAGGGAGAGAGGAAACAAGCAAGGAGCCAAGTGAAAGATTCAGGTTGGTGCTCTTTGCTTCTCTCTTATCTATCATACATAAAGGAAATCACATTTGGCTTTGATTGTTTATTTCTAAGATAGCTACCCGTCTTAGTGGGACTAGCAGATCGAAAAGACACTAGTTTTCTCGGAAACAATTGGGAATGGTGAACCAAGTACATCATCCTCATCCAATAGGTGGAACAAGAGAAATCAACGAGTGGTGTTGTGGATTTATGAAGTACATGCCTGTATGGTGGACTCCCATGGCTCTGCACAGTCACCCTAAAAGTGTAAATGTGGCCCTCTAAAGGGCTAGGACCCTGTATAGGGAGACCAAACCCCAAATGGAGACCCACCTGCAATCCTACATAAAATCCAATGTGTCCCTTTGCCTTATAATATAACAAATCATTAGAATAGTCAAGTAAAAGCGCATACAAGTCATGGCGTCAATGGGGTACTTCATGGTGGCATTCCCTTCCATAATAGGATTTGGCATGTACAAGTATCTCCAAGCCCAATAAGGGGTTAATCAAGGACCCTACTAGGTGCTTTCAACCTTTAAATGGGTGATATGTCCATGGTACATCCCTCAAGTGGCAGGTGGAAAATGGTAGAGTAATAGAACATAGTGAGGATGAGGTGAAGCATCTAATCCACATGTCATGGCACAAGGGTAGCTATAATAGGGGAAACCCACACCTAGGTATATGGGTGTAGAAGGGAGAAAATCATGGTACATGAGCTACCCTAACCTTTGTTTTTCCACCCTTCTTCATATGCCTTTTTATTTTGATTGATTTATCTTCATAACTGCTTGGTGCTCCAGGGGACGAGAGCATGATTTATAATATATTGTAGTGGATACCCCCTTAAGGTGATACAATTCATCGCCCACCAAGGGTTGGGACAATAATGGGTTCCTTAATGATGGAGGGGGCTCATCTAGGGCCCATGGAAACTAGGGTGATGGCCATGGATAATGGGTAGAGCTCACATTTGGCTTTTTCCCACGTGTTGCATTTGTATGTCCTGACCATATTTCCATTTTGTGGTACATTTCCTGTTGAGAGTGGCAAAATTATGCTTTTTATTTTCTTTTTAGTTGCATCAACTTCTGGGGCATTATTCCAAGCCCAAACTAAGTTGTGGAAAAGGGGAAGGGGAGGCTAACCCTAGATGGACCTAGTGGACACATGTGGACCTAGATGAGAAAAATGATGAATTGTGTTAAAATGAGTGGAAGGGGGTGATGAATTTGGTGTCAGGAAGCAAGATCATGCAACCAAAATTGGGATTTCCCATGTAGTTCCAGCCCTAAAGCTAATGTCCAGTAAAGGAGATCCCACGGGACTAGGATACAAGGGTAACCTTGAAATTAGCGAATGTAGACAAGAATACACACCTAACCCACTCTTTCTACCGAATCCCCCCACCAATCCATGCCCAGAGTGCCCATGAAAAGTAAAGAAAATTACTCAACCAAACCAATGAAAAGTCATACCTTTGGGTTCGGGAGGTCCACCTTCAAATATACATTCATAACAAATGGGTGAGGGACCACATGGTAGCTCAGGTGGTGGAGAAAATGGCATATCAAGCTATTTGAGGGTTGCAAGGGGTTGTTGGCTTCTAGTTGAGGACCATCTAGGAGACAAATCTTTCTCCCATGCATACTACCCACAGGTGGTGGGTAACATCTGGCTCCAACTAGGACATGAGCTCTCAGAACGATGTGAAAATCTACTTGGACGGGAGGTCATGAGAACAGCAACAATCCTTTTGTACCAAAAATTTGTTACCTTCACATATCAAAGACCAAGCATATAGGGAAACATGTCTTTGTGGCGTCTTATGATCACCTATGCTTAGTATTAGGCAATATAAATCAAGAAGAAATAAAAATCATTTTCAATGCAAGTATAATCTAAATGCAACTAATCTACCATGATAATATCATATGATGTTAGTTCTAATGTGAAAATCAGCATGCAATGTATCCTACGATAACATGCATATAGTAAGGCTAATACTAACATAAATCCATTGAAACCAACATTTCATCATATCAATATACATGTTCCTGCAAGTATGATTACTCATGTATCAAATCCCAAAGTTAAAGCAAACACAATCACATGGAGCATGAGGTAGCTGGGAGGTGGGAAAATATGATCTCCATTCGAGGTAAAAGGAAGCCCTAGGAGAAGGAAAATAAGTCAAACTATAAATGTGGGGGTTTCCCTCTAAGTACTCAATGGAAGAATGAATTATCACTCTCAAGAACTCCCTATCACAATCATTGTTTATAATATTATGCTTTGTAGGTACCACAAGGTCATGATGGGAGGAGAAAAGGAGACTTGAAACACAGAAGGGGACAACATATTGGTTTCTTAATGGAGTGATTATATCCACAATCCTGTGGGTGAGAGAGGGAAAGAGGGATTCATCTAGTGGATGATTCTTCCTCAACATCATACCTAGGAAGATCAAATGGCCCATGGTCACTGAAGATCATATGAAAATGGGTGAGAGAATAATTTGAGGAAGACTCAAGATGATGAATAATAAGAAAAAGAAAAGGGTAGGTTGAAGTATTATATTCAACAGGTTTTTATTCCCCAAAATCACAATATAAAGGCTCAAGTGGTTTGAATATAGAATTAGACAAAGGATATGTTGGAACCTTATCGATTTCCTCATTATTAGTATCGAAGATTAGGTCTCCCCTAAAAGGAGAATCAATTACTTCCAACTTCCCCTCTTCATGCAAAGGAAAATAATAATTCTCCTTCCCAAGGGTCTCAATGGATATGTCATCATAAATAATGCTTGAGAGAAGACCAATCTCAGCCTCATCCTCCTTTTTAGTGTTGTAAATGGGAGCACAATCAAACTGAGTACCAACAATTTCCCATTTCTCCTTTTCAATATGGAAGTAGTCTCCAATGTCATCTTCCAAGGGCATATTGGGATCACCTTCTTCAAGGTTCTCAAAAGGAGAGTCATTAGGAGTAATATCCTTGAGAAAGGTAAGGTCAACCTCAACTTCACTTTCCACAACCTATTTTTTCCTAACACATGTGTTCACAAAATCATCCTTTTCATAATGTGGACCCAAGGAGGACTCAACCTTTTTCCCATTACTTAGGTTCCCAAGGTCCTCTCCAACTTCATCAGATTGGTTCCACTCTTCCACACATTCCTTTCTTTAATGAATATCCTTCACACTTGAAATTTATTCAATCCCTTTTTGATCATCCAATTGATTAACTTTTGTGTGGCTTTGCGACTAATTATAATATTTTTCATTGATTAGGTCAGTTAGAATATTAAAAGTGCATGTTATGCCAACAAGGTCGAGAAGACAACTAGGATCCTTCTCATAGGCACACCTTATGACATAGAGTTTCTTTTGTGTCAACCACTAAAACTTGAGCATGAATTCCTTATCCATATCCTCCAATAAATCTTGATAAAATTCAACATATTTAACCAGATTATTTTATATTCTATAAGGTTTTGGTCATTGAGTTTTGAAAATGTAATACCAAGATTAATATCTCTTTTACAATAGTCCATTTCTCATGATTTTGCATATTAGGATTAAAATGGAGTCACCAGGGTGAATTCAAGTGCCTTGATAGATGCTTGCTTCACCCTACAAGCAATAACTTTGAAGTTCAATGAAGAACTAGGGATTTGTTCTTCCAAAAGAATTTCCAATAATGATATGTCAATATGTCATATGGGGAACAAAACACATGTCTTGTTCCCCGAAAATGGAGCCAAAATATCACTACTCAAACTAGTAGGGGTCCTAGGAGGGGATCCTATAGAGAAACTACTAGGTCAAGGACAAAAGTGGAGTGATAACCCATTGTCACATCAGCTAAGGCTCCTTTCTCTTTAGAAACATTCAATAATGGGAGGAGCCTCGGTATATGAGGAATCATATGAATATATATATATTCAATGATAAGATAAGAAAGAGATTCTTAAGACTACTTGCAAGAGACACTCAATTAAATGGATTGCTTGCTTTAGAAGCAAGGTGATGGGTTCTCTAGGAAGGGCTAAGAGGAATTTTGAGGATAGGGTTTGAGAGTATGATTTTTTAAGGAAGCCCCTAGTCTCAAAATGCCTTATGAATTCTTGGCTTATAAGTGATCTTTCTGGAATTGGAATCAACAAGTTGCAAGACTATAAAGGGCCAAATGGACCTGAAATTAGGTCAAGGATATGGAGTTAATCAAACTAGAATGTACCTTAACTAATTAGGGAAAGGAAGGGGATCAAATAAGGAATATTTTTTGATTATTTTATTCTATGATCCCAATAAGATCACTAGCCAATGTGAAACCAAGGGAAATAATTGATCTTTGAGCTAGGGCTTGAAATTTCTCAAGATCGCACAGTCCAAATTTCGTGAAATTTGGAGGGATCCTTGAGGACACATCAATACAATTGTGGGCAAGAGACCAAATTATTTTGATATCTAAATCGTGAGAAAAGTGATATCCTAGGTGGCCTGTGGAGGTTAGGCCTAGAAAAGGAGGGGAAGGTGAGAGGAATTCAATTTGAATATGATCACCCATGGAAATATCAGTGCCTTATCCTTTCGGGAGGAAGAATTCAAGATGATATTGTGATTTAAAAGAAATACACGCAATCAAGGTGTATTCTAGACAACTTCGCATGGCAATTAGTGCATGGGAGCAATTGCTAGAAGAATTTATACTTCAATTTGCAATAATTTATGACTCATAAATATATGTTCAATAGAAACAAAATAGAGGAACATTCACCCCTCCACACATGATACATGTATGAAATCCTACAAAAGATTAAATTTCCACAATTTCGCATAAGAAAAGAAATAAATTTCAAATCTAGTATAGCAAAAATCCCAGCAACATTCATGTATTAAAGAAAATAACAAAAACAAACATGAAAGAGATTACTTCCAAGTGTAAAGAGTGTATCCAATCATCAAATTATGTCAATAATGAAGCTCCAAGAAAAGAGAGAGATATCCAAACATCAAAATTCATCCATTACATCCAAAATCCCCCTCCACAAGAATAGCGAAAATATCACAAGAGATAAGAACCCAATCCAAGTTATGATAATGAAAATGAATCATCTCACTTCTAATGAATCCGATTTAGCTAAATTGGCCTAATTAAGTCCCGAAAAAAAAACTAATGTGCATAATAACAATACTTTTGGTGACAAGCCCACAAAATAGCTCAATAATGTAAAGATGAGCCTCTCAAGAGGGAAGAATGATCAACACAGTGAGTCGTTGGGCCTTTGAGGAGGCCTAATGAAGTCTAAAGGGTGCCATGATGTAGAATTGGACTCCAAACATAATAAACAAGGGGTTGGCCCCTTATTTTCCAAGAAATAACTTGTGGTTCTCCCAAGTGGGTGCGGGGGCACAAAGACATCCTCATGTGTCTCCAAGTGGATCGAAAATGCATGTAGACCATCTGTAAGGGCTAGGATGATGAAATAAGCCTCCCTATGTAGTGGGGGGCATCCTCTTGATCCTGGAACATTTTCCAAGTGTATGGTACATATATGGAATTGTCTGGGCATGGTGAACCAGGTGCATCAACCTCATATAATAGGTTGAATGCAAGCAATCAAGGAGTGGTGTTGGGGATCCATGCAGTACATTCTTATATGGTGGCATACTAGAGCTCTCCATGCTTACGCTACAATTGCCAATGTGTCCCTCTAAAGGGATAAGACCCCATATAAGGAGACTGAGCCCAAAATGGAGACCCACCTATAATATTGCGTAATATCCAATGTGTCCCCTTGCCTTCTAATACAACAAGTCATTAGAATAATCAAGTAAAAGCACTTACAAGTCATGGAATAAATGGTGCACTTCATGGTGGCATGCCCTTCCATAATGGTATTTGGCATATATAAGTGTCTTAAAGCTCAATAAGGGGTTAATCAAGGACCCTACTAAGTGCTTTCAACCTTTAAAGGGGGTTACATGTCCATGGTACATCCCTCAAGTGGCAAGTGGAAAATGATATAGTAATGGAACAAAGTGCGGATCAAGGGAAACATCTAGACCACATGTCATGACACAAGGGTAGCTATAATAAGGTAAGACCACACCTAAGTATATGAGTGTAAGAGGGAGAAAATCATGGTAAATGAGTTACCTCGGCCTTTATTTATCCACCCTCCTTTGTATTCCTTTTTCCTTTGTTTAATTTATCTTCATAACTGCCCGGGGCTCCAAGGGATGAGAGGATGATGTGTAATATATTGCAGCGGATACCCCCTTAAGGTGGGGCATCTCATCACCCACCAGGGGTTGGGACAATCATGGGTTCCTTAATGATGGATGGGGCTCATCTAGGGCACATAAGAACTAGGGTGATGGCCATGTATAAGGGGTAGAGTTCATGCTCGGATTTTTCCCATGTGCTAAATTTGTATGTTCTTACCATATTTTGAATTTTGTGGTACATTTCTTGTTGAGAGTGGCCAAATTATGCTTTTTCTTTTATTTTTAGTTGCATCAACCTTCGTGGCATCGTTCCAAGCTTGACCCAAGGTGTAGACAAGAGGAAGGGGAGGTTAACCCTATGCGGACCCAGTGGACACATGAGGACCTGGATAGGAAAAATGATGAATGGAGTTAAAATGAGTGGAAGGGGGTGATGTATATGGTCTTGGGAAGTGGGACCACACAACCAAAATCAGGATTTCACATGCAGTGCTAGCCCTAAAGCTAATGACTAGTAAAGGAAATCCCACAGGACTAAGATACAGGGATAACCATGAAATCAGGCAATGGAGACAATAATACATACCTAACCAACTCTTTTCACTGAATCCCCCCACCAATCCATGCCCAAAAGTGTCTATGAAAAGTAAACAAAATTACTCAAGCAAACCAATGAAAAGACATACCTTTGGGATCAAGATGCCCACCTTCAAACATACATTCATAACATATGGGCGAGGGACTACATGACTGTATTAGGTGGTGGAGAAAATGGCACATAAAGCTATATGGGGGTTGCAAGGAGCTGTTGGTTGGAAGTTGAGTATCATCTAGGAGAAAAAAATTCTCTCTTGCATACTACCTACAGGTGGTGGGTAACAATGCCTAGACCTAACGACAAGTCTATGGTCATTTCTAAATGGATACACAAGATAAAACATGGAGTTGATGGAAGTGATAAAAAATTATAAGGAAAATTGCATAGCTCGTGGCTTCTATCAAAAGGAAGGAGTGGTCTATGATGAAATATATCCACCATTTTCTCGATATCCCACTATCTGATCTATAATTTCTCTTGCTGCCAATAAATAATTTAACCTACATCAAATGGATGTGAAGACTAACTTCTTACATGGCTCACTTAAGGAGGAAGTCTACATGGAACAACCATAGGGGTTTGAAGTACAAGATCGAAGGTCTCATGTATGCAGGTTGAAGAAATCTCTTTATGAGTTAAAGCAAGCCCATAAGCCTTGGTACAAAAGGATTGATTGCTATGTTATGAAGTTGCGATTTACAAGAAGCTATGTTGATCCGAACATATACTTCAAGGTTGAAAAGGACGTGCCACTTATTTTGGTCCTTTATGTTAATGATATCTTTCTAATTGGTGCAGACCCTCTCATTGATCAATGTAAGAGGGAGTTGACTTTTGAATTTGAGATGAAGGACTTAGGATTGATGCATTACTTCCTTGTCCTAGAGGTCTGGAAAAAGATAGCTGAGATTTTTCTTGCTCAAGGGAAATGCATTGTGAATGTTATAGATCTGGTCCAAAAATATAAGATAATATAAATAGACCCAAGAAATAATAAGATCTGCGGGTGTTAATATGCATTCAATGTGAGCCATGCGCACGCCACACGGAGAGGACAGCGGGCAGCTGCACAGGCAGGTGGTAAGGGATTTCAAGTTGGTTGATATGAATGGCATTCAATGCCATTCAATTCAGTCGCTTTCCCAAGATCATCACGGAGGAATTATCAGGATGGCAGCTCTGGTAACCAAAACATTCTCCACAGTTCGAGTTTGGGGGCAGGATGAGAGATTGAGCTCCGAGGAAGAAAGAGAGGAAGGTCAGGTAAAGACAGAGGAAGGTGGCAAAGGAGGTAGCAGGCCTTACTGCACTGTTCATTTCAGCCTTGCGTCTGCTCCTGGTTTAAGGCACTCTCGGGATGTAGAGGTGGAGATTGCTCAAGGGATTCACTCAGTGGCGGTGCAGCATTGCGGAAGCGACTCTTCCCCTGCTGACGAATCCGGATTCATCAACTTTGAGGTGGTCAGCGTAGCAATTGTGGTGTTAATTAATCTTCAGGCTGAGATGGGGCATCCTTTGCCTTCAAACACGCTTGCCTCATATCGAACTAATTCCATGGCTCCTCGTCTAAGAGCTACACCTCGTCGTGGACGCATCTCTGGGCAGCGGGGAGGTTCAGGAGGAATGGGCAGTCAATGCCCTCGCCGCATTTCGTCCCTCACCTATGCGTCGCCACCTTCAACCAGATCGGAAGATTCGGGCTACTCCATCAGCAACACTGTGCAGTCAGCAAGATTCCAGTTCAGACGCAGGACTAACAAACCTCTAATTTTGGCTCTCATGATGGTCATCTTCTCAGAAGAAGATGAGGAGGATGGAAGCTGGAAGGAGGCTACTGAGGAACAAACGCCTTCTCCCTCGGACAATTCCTCGCAGAGGAGGTGGATGGAAGATATTTCATACATTCCTTCGTCACAAAGCAAGCTAGACGAAGAAAGCACTTTTTTTCACTCAGAGGAGCAGGCATAGGTGCTTCAGGAGATAGGGAGCATGAAGGACAAGAATATCATGGACACTGCCCAGCAAAAAGCAGAGACTCCACAGGCGATGGAAGATATCAGGCATGCTTCACCCCAGAAGCAAGCTATGGTTGAGGAGCCTGATAACTCCTTTGCCAACATTCTGTACCTCAAGCTGCCGTCGGGAATGAAGCCTGAAGATGTCCAGGACGGTGTAGAGGTCACCTGGGAGCGAGCCCCGGACAAGGAAACCGGGCAATGTTCAGAAAATTTGAAGTAGTTAGCTCTATTTTGAGGGTAAGGTCTCTTGCTCTGTTCTGATGGTAAAGTCTCTTACTTTGTTTTGGTAGTTCGCGATTATGGTACGACACTTCTGGACCGGCTACACCTGTTCGGATACAATGTTGCAGCGTATTGAGGCTGGCGACAAATCCAGCATGACAAGCACACAATTTTTTGTATTTTTGATAATGACATGCAATTTCGCAGGCTTCCAGGCCTGTAAGATCTCTTTCCGTTGTTCTGAAGCCTGTTCTTGCTTGCAGTAATTTGTACAATGTTCCTTACAAATAGCGGAACAGATATTTTTGTGAAAATTTTTGACAGAGAGTTGCTAAATCACTCTCAGAGGTTAAATCCTCTTGTAAATATTTTTACAGTTTCTTTAATATAAGTAGATTAGTCTTTGCCCAGAAAAAAAAAAAATAAGATCTGAATATAGAAATGCTTCACTTAATTAATCAAACCCTTAAGATAGGGCAATGCCATACATTCACTCCTTAAGGAAGGAGAACACTCCACAAGCCATATGCCTGCTCATACAATATTCCTTGACATCTCTCAATGGGGAGTCTCTAGCCTCTATATAGGCCTCACACATACAATACCATGGGTCATTACCATGGTTCCCTCAATACCATCTATATAATACCATGGGCTTATTTCATTATTTCTAACTACTTGTGGTCCCTTACATGATACAGTTAACCACCTTATTTATTACTATGGCCCATCCCATTATTACATTATTCCCTCGGGTACCTCCTTTTGTACCCCATATTATCCCCCCTAGGTATACTAAATTCCACCCCCCTTAACATGTTTCATCCCCAAAACATGGGAAGAACACAAATAATAAGATCTACTCAAAAGAGTAGTCCACTAGTACCATGTGTTGAAAAATGTGCAACAAGAAATGCTAAATTTAGAAAGTGCTAAAAATAGATCTGCTAAAAAAAGCATGTTTAAAAATAGCAGTTTGGCCAATGAGCATTTTGGCCACCTTGGGTGAGAGGTGAAACTGCTAAAAATAGAAACTTCTAAAAACAACATTTCTGGGTCCTTTCCTATTTTTAGCAGTCCCTGGTCTAACTATAGGAAGTAAAAACGTATTTGGTCTTACCAGCAGTTTAACATATTAATTAATTAATCTCCATGAGTTAATTAGTTATGGAAAATTAAACTTGAAGTCTTTGTGAGATCATGCAATTATTTTCTCTCTTGATTTAGGAATTTATCCCTTGATTAAAGGAGATAAGATTTAGTTCTATATTGAGAGGATCAATTGACTTAGTTTAACTTAGTCAAGTTCAGTTAGGTTAATTTAACAAGTTGTTAAATTAATGAGATATAGTTTGTTGATGCTTGCATGCATGTGAAAACTATTATTTTTAGATAACTGAGTATTCTCTCATGAATAACTGATGCCTGGTAGTTCAGACAAAGACCCAGTTGAGATAAGATGAGGGACAGTGTATTATCAGGTACTAGGATATTTATAGTAAGTATTCCTTGCATGAGGAAGGAATCTATTTTCTTCTATGACTACGTAGTTGGACCTGAGGTGACAACAAGTATGATTAGGCCAATTTACAGCCTATATATTGAGGCCTAGGTAGTCCATGCTTTTCATCTTATGATTACAGAGAGAGCAGGATAGCTATTGAGCTGATTCTTTTTGTATGTTGTTGAGGATCTCCACTTGATTGTGTTGGATACCTATACCAATAGGTTTCATATTTCATGATGGGCAAATTCAAATGCCAAATATGCTCTGCTTTGTTGAGACAAAGATCCCATATTTCCAAGAGAAGACAAGGTGTGTACATGCCTTCATGTTTACCAAATTTTGATGGATGGTCCAACAGTCTAATCTGGATCATGCCATGTTTCAATTTTCTGTTGTAGAATAGAGAAAGAAGTCTGTCCAAACTGCTTAATCTTGGCAGACCAATAGTTAGGCAGAGAAACTAAGGTTCCCAACTGCTTAATATGGGGCCTTGGAAGCAATAAGGGTAGCGCTAAATAGGCAATCAAAAGAAAAAGCCAATGGAAAAGAAAAGGCACATAGGGGTCTGCAAGTCCAAGTGCACCCTCCAAGAAGAAACAAAAAATGCTAGGCAAGTAGATGGGTAGGTAGATGGGGTTGCAGAAGTGGTATTCCTTTCAAACTGAATCTTGCTGGTCAAGATAAAGAAAACAACACAATGGAGCATGTCTAACTTCCTTTTTCCTGTTTTACACTCATTACTAACATCCCTACACTAGTTGTGTTTATGAAAGGATTCAAGGTTTTATGTTGGTTCTGGTTTCCTTTAAGAGCCACATTTCTTTTGTAAAATTCTTTTCATTTTGATCTACTCCCTAAGCTAAGTGGTTTCAAATAAACTTAGTAATATCACTCCCCATTCACCTTCTCCCTCCATATTAACCCCTAACTTCTATTATCTAATTCCCTATGTCACCCTTCCCCTATTATTATAACACCATGGTGTATAAACCCCAAGCATTCTATAAATATCCCCCCCTTGGCATTATAGCCATATGTTCACCACTAGGGAATTAAATTGACATCTGGCCAGTTTAAGAACCCAAGCCTTACCTCTTTTCCTCCTTCAGAATTCATTTACCCATTCAACCCTTCATTTTCCTAAGAAACCTTGCAAAAAACCCATTTCACCCCTAATCCGCTCAAATGGCAAAAATACATTGAAAAACCCACTTTTCCGACTTATCCTAAGTTTCGGAGCTATGTGCAACTTTATAAAGAAATACATTGAAAAACCATACAAATTCGTCAACATTTCTAAAGGTCTTGCCGGGCACAAATCCCATGAAAAAACATATTTTATTACCCGCCCGACGCCGTATCGTCCGGACAGGTTATTGACCCGTCGACCGTCCGATCGGGCGCTTTTCATCTAACGGCTCACATGGATATCGGACCGGCCCCGACGTCCGAAAGATAGCTTCCGATCTCTGTCAGAGGGTGACGTCAGGCCTCGGCCACGCGTTGCCCCCACAGCGTATCGGAGCCCCCTCTGACAACTCCACTTCCGTATCAAAAGCGGTGCGATTTCATACCGCCTACGGTTTCCGGTTTCCGCTAATCCACCTGCCAACGTCACTGCCAGCGTCACTGCTACGTCATCGCCGCATCCGCGCCCCCGTTTGCCATTGCTCCACCTGTCCGCCACCTCACCATCACCGTGGACCACTCATAAGCCGCCACGTCACCTGATGATGTCATGCTGACATCATCCAACCTTGACCCCACCCAATGACGTCATGCTGACGTCATCCAAAAAAGGCGCCAATGTTCCAAAAATCCATATTTTGGCCAAATTTTCGCGTTTTTTGCACTTTTTGCAAAAACGTCTGTGTTGTCTCCTGCATGCGTTTTACGTCCAAACTCACGCCAACCTGCTGAATTCGACCTGGAGACCTTCAGCGCGCCAACCCACTTGCATTTGTGACCAGGGATTGTCAGTATACCAGGTATTTATCACTGTGAATCCTCTTTGCGCCTGGTTTTGTCTGCAAATAGCCGAAATTAACTTAAAGCACAGAGAAAATAGATAATTGACCGGCAAATTCCCTGTGCCTAGTTCACATTTGAAGTTATAAAGACGAAATTCACCAGCTAAGCCTTGTTTACCAAAGCTTTCACAAAAACCTGCATTCTGTTCGCGCAATCGTGAACAGGGAACCCGAAATTACACCTAATTACTATGAAAGAAGTCTGTTAAACACAAGTATTTTCCCTTCCTTTAGTTTTGTGTGTAGTATTTCAACTGCTGCAGTTTACCCTTTCGTCCTCTGTTTCTCGAAAAACCACCTCTCCTTCAAAGAAACACTCTTTCCTGTTACTCTGCACAGTAACACTAATTCACCTAACAGTAGAGTTTTTAAGTAACTATGGATACACCAGTAGCACCTGTGGCCCTCAATGTTGCCCCTTTGAATGCCCCTTAGAGAGAATTGGAGTGGAAGGCATTAGCATATTTGGATTTTCAAATCTCAGAGGAATTTCTAATGAAAAGCAAGTTCCACATCCACCTATTAAATGAATTAAAGGCTAAACATGAAACTGGAACAGATGTATTGGGCATTTGGGATTCCTTGCTCCCAATCTTCAAGCTTCCTCAGGTCAATCAATTTCCTAACCTAATTCACCTATGTGCTGAAGGTTATGATCCCACTCAGAGAGCTGTGCTTGACCCTTCAGGCTCAGTTGTTTTCTACATTACCCCTGAGGCCATCAGAGAGATGTTGCAATTCAAAACTGAAAAGAAATTGGTTCCTCTATCTTTGTTTGATCTGATAAATCAAGGAGCTAAGATGTTGACAGATGCTCAGATCACCAAGATGAACCAACTATATATTAAATATGATACTGTGCAATACCCTCCCATTTCTCATGTTTACCTCAACCCATTGGGCAGGGACCTTGCAGATATGATCAGTCCCATTCTGGGTTATAACTCAATTGAGTATATTGATGAAACTGTATTGGTAATGATGCTCATGTTTTCCCCTGGAAAAACTCCAATCTGCTATGACTATGCCACCTATATATCAGACAAAATGCATGAGCAATTGATGAACCTATCAAGGGAAAGGGTGTTCAGATACTCCTCCTACATCTACCACTTGATTTTATACTATCAACATGAGAAATTTTCTTTTTCTATGAAAAGAGTGGATGCACAAGGAAATCCAAGGTCAGTAGTGTATTGGACCTCAGCTATTCACAACAGAGCCTATTCTCCATACACTTACTATGAGTTTATAGACCTTTTCATCCACCAAGCCATGTCTCTGCTCCTGAGCTCACCTCCTCCAAGACTAACCGATGAGATGCAGAGGATCCTACAGTTGTCCAAGGTATACAGCATTGGGGATTGGTATTTTTACCAAAATCACACCGTTATTAGAATATATGGTTGTGATTTACCCCCATACAGACTGCCCAAATATGTGCCCATGAGGTTGTTTGCCCTTGAATACTTCAGGCAGTTTGGGAATGCTGATGTAAAGAACTTTTCAGGCAAAGGCAAGAAAGCACAGCTGAAGGTAAAAAAACCAACTGGGCCACTTTGTTTTGAACAAAAGGGAGGAAGGCTGGCAAGAGGCAGACAGAATGCTAGAAGGCCTTGGCCTAAAGACCAGTTTCCTCTGGAAACCTTATGACCCGAATCACTTCATAACCTTAAGAAGGGTCAAATATAGGTTGTCCAGTTATGACCATGTAAGGTTGCCTCACATAGAACAATATGCAAATCAAACAAAATGGAAGAGAGCCACATTAGAGGAACCTGTCACACAAGAAGAATTAATTGAAAGAGCACGAAGAGATCTCCTAAAGATGGCTGACTTAGAGCTTTCTGCACAGGTATTTTCTCTTACAGACAAAGTGGGAGCAACTGCGTCATCCTCCACAGCACATCAAAAGGCAGCCTAAGCTACAGATCAAACCTATAGCAAAGGCAAGGAAAAAGAAATGGAGCTAGAGCAGCCCCTTCAGGAAAAGGTACAACAACAGGAAGCACAGGTACAACAACAGGTACAGCAGCCAAAAAAGGAGCAGCCAGTGCAAAAAGAGCAAATAGTAGAGGCCCCAATGGTCACTGAGCAGCAGCCACCAGAAATTGTGCCTCCTAGGCAAGAAACAAGAGCTGAAGCTTCAGTCCTTCAAACCCCTCAAAAGGAGGACATAAGCAGGAAAAGGGACAGAGAGACTCCCCTCACAACATCAACAACTCAAGGGGAAAAGAGGCAAGATTAAATCCTTTTTCAGAGGAAGAAATGCCAATAGGGAAATCTTTGGGCATGGGCCCACCTAGCATGGAGGCCTCCGCAAGTTCCAGCAGGAACAAGAGAGGGCGGCAGGAGGAGAAGTTAGCTCCTCAAGCCAACAAAGAGGAGGGGAACAGAGCATCAAGCAGCAGTTCAAGGACATAAAGAAGAGGAATGAGCCAATAAGGTTACAATTATATAATCATTTGTTGAAAATGGCTCCCACCAACCAGCAAAGACTTATGTCTGCTTATGATGTCCATGAGGGCAAGATGATCATGAGCCATTTCATGCCAGCCGTGCAGCAGCCACAGTCAGCTGCAGATTACATCAGGACCAACCTTGAGGTCCTTGCCAAGGAAATCCACCCGATGGATTAGATTGAATTACACAAGCAAACGGGTGAGATGGTATATGCCTCCTTGGCAAACAAAACATTGGTGAACTACAGGCTAGAAAATAGCCTAAACAATACAACTGCACAACTTGAGTTGGAAAGAGCATCCTCTCAAGCGAAGGACAATAGGATCAAAGCTTTGGAGGACATCATAATAGAGCTTGGGCATGATCCTAAGGATGTCAAAGCTGTGCAGGAGCTGTTGAAACTAAGGGATGCAGATATGGCAGCATTAAGGAAAATGATCAAGATCCCAGCAACTCTTCATCCCCAAACTGAAGAAGTTGCCCAACTAAGACAGGACAAAGATGCAGCAGCTATGCTGGTATCACTGTATAAATAGCTCATCCAAACACAAGAAAAGTTGGAGGAATCAGAGGCTGCACTTCAGGCAACATTGCAACAGAAAGAGGCAGGCCAAACTTCACAGCCCCCTCCAGAAACAATCAATCTGGAGGAAGCTCCTCAAACCACTGCCCCTCCCATTCAGCAGACAGAGCAAGCAACACCCTCTACCTCAGCACCAACAACAGAGCAGGCTGAAAGTCTTGATATGTAGAAGCTCAAGAATGAAATTCAGGTCTTGGAGGCCCAAATGACAGAGCTAAGTCAAGACAAAGAAACTTTGGCTAAGCTCAATGAAAAATATGATAAATCCAAGAAAAACGTAGCTGAGAGAGAAAGGGAGGTAAAGACTCTCAAAAGGAGAATAAATGAGCTAGAGAAAGAGCTCACACTTGATAAAGTAACAACTAAGCTCAAGAGAGTCCTATGGGCCAATATTGGCCAATCCATCATAGACCAGTGGGAATACATTGAGGCTATTCATGAGCAGATGGGGCTCATTAGAAAAGCACATAAGGAAATCCAAAGAGCAAGGGCATCTCTAGGCAGTATGCCTGAGGCTGCCACCAGAATGATAAATGTGCTTAATTACAGAACAAATTCTCAGCTGGTCAAAATGGGAATTGCCAACAGGACTGAGACCATTTCGATGGTCAAAAGGGTCCTGACACTAAGAAACTTGGTATAGACCTTAGAGAGAAGAAACCAGGATATGCAGGCAGACATTAATAAATTCATGGACAAATTCATAGCATTGCAGAACAGAGGTCTTCCTAGCTTGATGGGCACCTCAGGAAGACTACTTTCCCATGAAAATTATGCCAAGAGGGTCAACACCTTTGCTACAAGTCAAATTGCATAAAAGCCCAGGACATCAGTAGAATCAGGGCCAGCATCAGGACAGACTCTCTACAACAGGGTAGAGAGCTTATTTTTTATCATGAATGAAATCAATCACTTGTTTGATGCGCCTCCCAATTTCTATAAATATACAGAGGCGGATGAGACTATAGAGGCAATTTTAAGACATCAATTGCCCACATAGGAAGTCTGGAATGGATTGATACAATTACTACT
>APFE030383160.1:0-12139 GCA_000404065.3 Pinus taeda | reverse complement strand
TCATAATTGACTTGATGAGCTCTGTAATATGTTCATGCCTTTCTTGTTGCAAAGGTTTTCCATATTTTCAAAAATTCAAAAAAATTAAAAAATGTAAAGAGGGTATACCCTAAAAGAAAAATCAAAGGGTAAAAAGAATAAAGATGGTCAAAAAATGAAAGAAAATGAACCCAAAATAAAATAGACCAGGAAAGTGTGCAAGTCTAAATGCCACTACTTTCTCATTTTGTGTAATAAACAATTGTGTGTACCTTGTCACTTATGCCACAATTCATGAATAGTCAAACTGTTTAAACTTGGCTCATTGGTGTTTCAATTTCATGCTATAGAAATAGAGAATGAATATCTGACCAAACAGTGTAATCTTGGCAGATAAGTAGATAGGTAGAGTAATAAAGGAGCTCAACAATTTAATCTGAGCCCTTGGATGTAATAAGTGTAGATTTAGATAGAAATCATTATGTAAAAGAAAAGGAAGATTTGATAAGGGTTTTCCAATCTAAGTGCATCCTAATAAAGAAGAAAAAATGCTAGGTTAAGTAGGTAGGGTAGTTAGATGATGTTGTAGAATGATACATGTGATGAATAATGTCTCTAAATGTGTAATCTTTCATTTTTCATTGAAAGGCCAAGGCATGCATCACATTGAAGACAACACAAGCAAAGTCACAATGATTAACTTCCCTTCTCCTTTTCCCTAATTATTCACTAATTTCCCCTAAGCACTAACGTATTTTCTAAATTGGAGAGGCTCAGAGCATTTCTCTAACTTTTGGAGGGACCGAACCCTCGGCCTAATAATTTCAAAAACCTAAGTACTTAAAACCATCATTCATTCATTTTCATAAGTCTTTTCCTAAAGTAAAATCCTATTTTACTTAGGAAAAATACACAATATTACATAAAACCCCTTTTTTCCACTTAAGCCTAAGTTTCAATGTATACCCAAAATGTTTTAACTTAGCGCTTTCATTTCATTTATCATATTAATTTCTGACTTATATTATATAACTCCCGAAAAGGTTCACCCTTTCTCGTATTATTTAAATATATGTAAAAACCTTGAAATATTAATATCCCGCCCCATTGGTTAATTATAACCATAAGTATTTTTTAACTAGGATTAATTAGTTAACCCGTAACTAGTTAACAACCTAATCACCCCACTGCATAAAAAGGGATTAATTAACCCTCACAATTAATTAATAACCTCCCTGTCCATTCAAAATTACTCCGATATGATTAATTAATTTTTTAATTGTGTTGGGCCCGCCGTAGTTAAACTCAACTAAATCACACCTCCCATCCACCGTCTGATCGTGCCCCCATCATTCGCTAGTTGTTATTGATATCGCACGACCCTTGGTGACTACGTGTTAACGCGCGATCACCAAGCAGTTTTTACACTGTACCACTACCACATGTTAGGCGATCCATGGAATCGTTAGCCTCTAGTCGAATACCACCTAACTCCAAAAGTAGTGTGATCCCGTACCGCTTACCACCCTCCACAAATGACAAAACATCATTTTCCTACCTACGTCATTCACCCGATAAATCAAAAATACCCTGCAAACCTAGATTTTGCGGATAAAACCAATGAAATGTCATTTTCAATGTTTTATATGGCAACTACGTTCCCATGCAAAGCGACATTCCAGTCAACTGCTAAAGCTTCCCAGCCGCCACCTGATCAAGAAACTTGTAACAACTCAGCCCGGGACAGGTTATCCAACCTGCCATTATACTGTTCACTTCCCCATTACAGGTATTTATCCAATTTCCATGGAAACCCTATAAGTTTTGGTTTTATACTGAAAATTCCACAAGAAAGAGCTAAATTCAGTACAAGTCCAAACTTTGTTTCACTATATAGGTTCACATACCTATTGTTTGGCTTATTTTCTCACAAAAAACCCAAATTCCATTTTTGAATCCACAAGAACCAAAAATAGAAACCCCCGCTGTTTTGAATATCACACCGATCAATGCCCCTCATAAGGACCAAGACTGTCTGCCTCTTCCAGACAAAGATTTCAAAAAAAAGGATATAACAACTGACCAAAATCACCTGAAAGCCTTTTGCCAAGCTAGAAACTACTACTTGAATGGCTCAAACATCCTGGGGCTGTGGGAATCCAACCTTCCCAGGTATTTTCTTTCATCAGTCCATGTTTTCCAGGATATAATTCATCAATGTTGTGCCAATTATGATCCTAACCTAAGAGTTGTTATGTCCCCAAACCAAACAGTACTATTCCCCATCACAGCTGCATCCATAAATGAAATGTTACAATTCTCCCCCAGTAAAGACCTTCCCCCTTTCCATGGCATATTTACTTGAAAAATAATCTCAGTTGTCCTAATTAGAAGTAAGCCGCATCAGCCATACCTTCATGTTAGAAAAATATCAACCGAAAGGTCCCCCTCCTTATGTATAGAGTTGTTTTACAAAAATGGGAAAAATTATAGTAGACATGATATCTTTGATAATGGGATTCAACACAAGTGAATATGTTCATGAGGTCACCTTAGTGTTATTATCAATTTGTACTCCTGGACAGTCCCTGCTGTTTAATATGACTATGCCTCTTATATTGCCAATAAAATTCATGACCAATTCTTGAGATTGGACAATGCAGGAGTCTTCAAATACACCACATTTATCTATCATCTTATGTTATATTATCAGTCAAATAACTTTCCTTTCCTTGTAAAGAAACTTGACACCAAAGGAAATTCAAGGTCTGATGTCTTTTGGAGTCCTATTTTCCATAAATCCCTTGAGTCCCCTTATAGCTACAATGAGTTCGTTGATCTATTTGTGCATCCTGCAACCACTTTGTTAATAGGAGTTTCCCCTCCTAGGATCAGTGGTGATATAAAGAAGATCCTCCAGCTATCTAGACACTACAGAATAGGTGATTCGTACCTATACAAGAACCATACAGAAATCAGGATCTATGGGTGTGAGCTCTGCCCCTTTAAGCTACGAAAATATGTTCCAATGAAACTATTTGCATTGGAATAATTCAGGCAGATGCTGCATACAAACTTAGTCCATTTTTGTAATGCCAAAAAGAAAGATCAGCTTAGAATCAAGAAACAGTTAGGCCCTTATATTTGCAATGATAGAGAAGCATGGAGAAAAGAAGAAAATTTTTTAGAAGATCATTTGAAATAACAAAAGATTTTTGGGTGGGTACCATATGACCCTAATAGCTTTATATGTGATAGAAGAATGAAGAACAAGCTGTCACCATACATATATCATAGGATCCCAGAAATTGAACAATTTGCAAATATGGATGAATGGAGGGAGGGGACCCTAATAGAAGATGTTAGTGAATAGGTCAATATAGAAAATGCTATGAGAGATCTTGAGAAAACCCTTGACCTGGATTCTTTTGGGCAGGTATCAATCAAGCTATCTCAAAGGTTAGGAATTAGTACATCCATTGTTGGAACCTCTCAACAACCTTCACAGGAAATTAGCATATCAACCACAGGAATAGCTAAAGGCAAGGAAGTAGAGACCATAGAACAGCCTACAATGTCAAAGCAGTCTGAAACTTCGAAAGAACAGGTTCAAATGCCAACTCCTCCAACTCAAACCAATGTAGAAGGACCTCCAAGCTTGCAAACCCCTCTAAATGAGGAAAGAAATAAAAAGAGGGACAGGGAAACTACTACCCCTGCCAGTGGACCTACAAGATAGCCTGGGACAAAAAGGCAAAGATTGAACCCTCTTTTAGAAGAGTAAATAGTTAAAGAGACTATAAATAGTCAAAGAGAAGAAAGGGTAGTTAGCCAACAAACTTTCCCATTGGGAGGAACATCTACTAGCTCACAGAGGCAAGAGCTAGAAAGACAACATAGAGCAGAAGTATCATCCCTCAGGCCACCAGGTAAAGAGGCCTTAGATATCAAGAAAACATTCAAAGAAATAAAGGCTAGAAATGATCTATTGAGGTTTCAAATTTACAATCAATATTTAAAAATGGCCCCACAAGTCAGCAAAGATTATTGTCAGCCTATGACATTAAAGAAGGCAAGATGATAATGAGCTACTTCAAGTCAAAGGTACAATAACTCAGTCAGCAGCAGACTACCTCAGAACAAATTTGGAAGTCTTTGCAAAGGATATATATCCTTTGGATCAAATTGAACTGCACAAGTAAACTAAAGAAATGGTATATTCAACCTTTACTAGTAAGGCAATGATGGCCCACAGGCTACAAAATTATTTGGATAATACAACTGCCCAGCTAAACTTAGAAAAAGCCTCCTCTTAGGCTAAAGATAACATAATAAAATCATTAGAATAAATCATCATTGGATTGAGACATGATCCCGAAGATGTGAAGGGTATAGAAGCATTAATCAAAAAGAAGGATGAAGATATTGCTACCTTGAGGAAGCAGTTAAAGCTGCCTCCTTCAAGGCATCCACATACTACTGAGGTCATAAAGCAAAAATCTGAAGAATATATGATGGATATCGTCTTAAAACTAAATGAAAGATTGAATGAAATAGAATAGGCATTAGAAAAAGCACTAAAGGACAAGCAGGGAGAGTCGACCTCTTAGCCTCCTGATGTAATACCAATAGTCTCAATAGCAGTCCCTTCTACACTTGGAACAACACTAGCTCCAAACATCCCAACAGCCACAGCAGAGGTGGTCACAGGTACAACAACAGTAGGAACAACACAGGGCAACAACGCCAATTTGAGCATAGAAGAGCTAATAAAGTCAATGGAAGACATGAAACTACAAGTTTCAGAGCTAAAATAGGTAAAAGAATAGTTTACTAAGATAGAAAGAAACTATGATCTCTCAAAGATAAACGTTGTGGAAAAAACAAGGGAGATTAAAGCATTAGAAAATAAATTGAAAACATTAGAAAAAGATCTCACTTTTGACAAGCCTCTGACAGAGATCAAGAAAATGCTTTGGGCCAACATCACTCAATCCATAAATGATGTTTGGCCATCCATTCAAGTAAATTTTGAGCAGATTGATCTAGTGAAGACAACATAGGAAGAAATTCAAAAAACAAAATCACAATTAGGACAAATGCCTGATGAAGCCAACAGACTCATACATTTTTTGAATACCAAGAACAGTGAACAACTAGAAGCACTTGGCATCACCGATAGAAGAGAAACCATTTTGGAAATCAAAAGGGTTCTAACCAAGAAAACTTTGATGCAGAATTTAGATAGAAGACGTCATGATATGCAGGTAGAGATTAATGCTTTCATGGAGAATTTTTCCATTTTGCAAAATACAGGGCTGCCAAGTCTTTTAGTGATTAATGAAAGATTAATGAAGCATAGAGATTATGTAGATAAATTGAATAAATATGCTGGAAATCAAGGTAGTTCACCAACAAGTGCATTAGGAATAAAAGCACTCCCCACAGGCCGAGTTCTCTATGATATCTTAGAGAATTTATTCTATGTCTAACATGAGCTGAAACACTTGTTCCCAATTCAGCCCACATTTTTCAGATATACAGAAATTGATGAGACCCTCAGAAAGCTTCAGAAAACGAGAATACCACAGCCAAAATGGTGGGAAGAAATGCTTGAAATTTTGTAATCTATCTATGGTAAAAAGGTAAATTATGATTTTTACTCCAGTCAAAAGGGTAAAAGAGAATGAACAGGGATCAAACAGGTTGAAGTGTATTAGGACAGGTAAAGGGTATCAGTCAAAATAGGGAAGCCAACACAGAGTTACTAAAGAAGACAAAAACAAGCCAAATCATAAGGCCTGCCTCTAGCACACTCAGCAAGAATAGGAACAACACAAAATCAATTTACCTTTCTCCTATCTTCGAGAATAGTTGTGTCTATTTTCTTGTAACTTATTCTTAGTCATCCTAGAATATATCTCACTCTGTTATGAGATATTTTTTGTAATTTTTTTTTTGTGTAAATACTCCCTCAATTGGAGTATTGAGTGTGGATTCATATACATTGCTATAATACCGATTATTTTGGATTAAAGTGTTGTTGGACCATTTTTTGTATAGCTTGCTAGATAAAGAATTAATGCAAAGGACTTTCTACAGATTTCTCGAATCAAACACTGGATCAATAAGTCCTTTATACCTTGTGCTTTAAAGTTTCCCTTGTTTCTTATATCATCTATGTTTCATATCTGAATGATAAATGAAAAAGAGTAATTCAGAATATGCTTGATTACACTTTGTTTTCAATCATTATTATTCTCTATGTTTTCTTCTGAATTAGGATAAACGGTGAAATCTTGAGTGCTCCAGTTTTCTAGTTCGTTTATTTTGATTATTTATTAAAGAATACTTAACTGCTCTTTATTAGTAATCATTCAAGTTCCATTTTTCAAATAGGTTGAACTATTCTTAAGTGCCCTTCACTCATTTTGAAATCATTCTATTTATTCTAAGTATTCATTTGTTCCCTATTGGACCATCTTGCCCTGTGAAATCATCCTTTGTTAAGAAACCTAATCTAGTTAAGCCATTTTCTTTGACTCCATTAGCCCAATGGCATAAACTAGTCAGTCCTACCCCTCTGCTACTGAATATCACCACCCAAAATCAAAGAAAAACTCCTAAACTTCATAACTAGCCTAATATCTTTCAAAACAAAGCTAAAACTTAAAGAGAGAGCACTCTCTAGATACAGATTGGCTATATTCTGTATCTAAAATATTGGTTTGTGGTTACCTTGGACCCCTTTCCCCTTCTTACAACTTCTGGGAAAATCTGAGTGATAGCAGTTCCCAATATTATACATGGGTTACATGGTGTAGTAGTTGCTTTGAGGTATAGTGTTGTAGAGTGGATTTCCATGAGGATTTTGATACTGGGGTATAGAATTTCCCCCAGGATAAGCAGTGCCCCCTTGACTCATTTGAATATGTGAGTAGGGTGCCCCCGTGGATTGGTAGGGAGTCGCTTGAGGATTCCTGCCCGACACAGAACTAACCATTTGTCCTTCATTGATAGAGGAAATGCCCACATCAATTAGAAACTAACCATGCATGCCTACGAATGGAGGGGGAATCGTTACATTTCATGCCAACATGCGCATAGTGGAACCCCCCCCAAGTATATGGATGGAGCGGCCGACCATGTTGTTGGTAGATGGAACCGCACCCATAGTGCCATATTTAGCGTTATAGAGAGTGTTGTATGTGGCACTTGTCGAAGGTATGTAGTTTGACACAAAAGGAGTGGAACCCAACATTGGCCGGGTCCCGCTCGTAGAGGGTGTCATGTGGGTGGTTGTACTTGGGACAAATGGGATAGTGGGGTTCGCCATTGATGGTGTTGTGATGACTGTCGGTTGGGGAAGTGGCGGAGGACCAAAAGCGTCCACAAAGTTCCACAACCCATTAGTTGTTGATAGGATAGATGGAAATGTTATAACTATCAAAGCAGGAAGTACAGGTACCACGGGAGCCAAGACAAGTTCCAGTGGATTTGTGAGCGGAGGGTTAAAGGGAGAAAGGAATCCTTCAATAAAGAAATCCTCTGACAAACTTTAATTGTCGGTTGTCCAAACAGATCTTGTGTGAGATCTAGGAGTTGATCCCCTGAAGATGGGGAATCCATTTTAGTGGAACTCGGTGGATCTTCCATAATGAGTGGAGGAAGTCCTAGCAATCTTCTAGATTGATGACGATGTTTGGATGTAGCCACAGTGACTGTCAATTTTTATCAATAATTTTTATCATGATATTTGTTAAAGTCTCAAAATGATAACACACCCGTGCCTAAAAATATAAAAAATACACAAAATGGGTCAATCAACAAACATAGGGAAATTTCCCTGTCTGATAAGCACCAATCACCAGAGATGAAACCTAGTATCTCAATGAATAATAGAGAAGGATGGCCAGATGTATGGTTACGATTACTCTAGAGCTTCGCCTAAACCTTGGATTGAGGAGCCAAGTACTCTCGTGAAGACAAGCACCCTCCCAAAAATTGAAGACAGAGTAGATCCATTCGTGTTTGGTACCAGGACAGCCCATCATAGTCACCTTGTGTAAGTCCCTAAAATTTTGGCCACTAAAGATACCTTATATCACAGACACCACCGGAGGGGACATAGTCGTAGATAGCATGTTGTGTGGGCAGGATACCTGAGTCTCCAACTCAGTTTCAAAATACCTGAAGGGATCCCCAATACACAGAATACCCAAAGGATTTGTAAGAGAAGGCGGGCTACCTTCACTTACAGTCCGATGTTGTCTCATATTTTTCTCCGCTTTTTCTGGAGTGCTCCCGATAGTATGAGTGTAGAAGGAATTTTTCTCTCTTTTAATGACACTAGTTTGGTTTTCAACCTTGGCAGTTTGCTCACACTGCTTAGCCCAAGATCCTAGCTTGCACTAATGTTTGTTTTCTCAACAAAGATTTACTAATTGATTTTAGGTAAATTTTATGTGTACTTGATTATTGTCTTCGATAGGGGAGTTGACATATGAAATTTGATGAGACTCTGACTGGATAAGTCATGCACAAAATAATTCTTTGAAAATTTTTCAATTCGATGAAAACAAGTTGTATTCTACATATTCATATTCGTTCCATGCATCTTAGTCATTTAACACTTACATAACCAAAAGACTTTTTTCCGATGTTTCTTAACAACTACTTGAAACCAAAATAAAGCAACTTTATAACCAGTTAAACAAAAGGATGAATCAAAATTGTGAGTTTCTTTCAGAAAAAATGCTTTTGAGAAAGAAAAACAAAACTTTTTTCCAAAAAATAAATTTCTAGGACACCTATTTTGCTGAAAAATGCAGCTATAGATCTTAGTTCAGTCCATGAGAAGGCTTCCTATCCCTTTTGGCTTCTATTAGCCTCCTGCTACAGTAGGTTACTCATCTTTCATGATTAACATTTTTACATGCCAAATATGTCATTCTTTGCATACTGCAATGTTCCATATTTACTACAGAGGCCAAAGAAGGATGCCATGAGAATGTGCCAATTCAAGTACCACTGCTATGTTCCAATTTTGATCTACTATTCCATTTTGAAGAACTTTCGGTTAAAGGGAGGTCCAAATAGTTTAATCTTGGTCTCTCTAGGGTTCAATTTCCCGTTTTAGAATATAGAGAATGAATATAGGTCCAAACAGCTTAATCTTGGCAGATTCTTAGACAGGTAGAGAAGCAAGGGCGCTCAACAGCTTAATCTGAGCCCCTGGATGAAATAAGTGTAGATGTAGATAGGAGGATAGTAAAAGAAAAAGTTGAAAAGCTGGGTTTGCTAGCTCAAGTGCACCCAATCCAAAAAGAAGAAAAAATGGTAGATAACTAGGCTGGGTAGGTAGTTTTGTGGCCGCAGAACCAATGATTGTGATCAGTTTTGTGTTTTCAAGTGCTATATCTATTTAAATCACAATTGCAAGGCAAAAATCCATTTGAAGGACTCAAGTAAGGCATGTCTAACTCCCCCTTCTTCCTCCTTCCCCAAATCGTTCACTAATTTCCCCAAAAGAGGTCACGATCTGCTTGATATCTCTTAAATCCATCATGTTTCATATCATTTCCCTATGTAAAGATTTTCTTTACTTAAAAGAGTGTTCATATGTCCTCTACAAAGTTATATCCCCCCTTTTTTAAAGCCTAAGACCTCTAAACTTAGCGCTTTCTTGTCACAACCATATTAATTTCTAACTCTATTATATAACTCCCTGTCTATTTTCCCCTTCCCCTACTAAAAACTATGTTGATAACTCCCCTATATATTTATCCCTTCCCCCCTGGTTGAAAGATAACCATAAGTACACTTGGGAATTGTTAAGTTTGTCTGAAACATAGCAAGAACCCTCATCCTGCCCCTTTAAAACCATCTTCCAATGCAATGGAATCCTTCCAAAGCATGAAATTCTTCCTTTCTAGGTTATCGGACCCTCCCGAGGCCTCAAATACTCTTCAAAAACGTATATTCCTTTCTTCCGATTGCAATAATCCTCGCCGATTGCTTTAACATTCTTCCGATCCCTTTGGATTCCCCTCCGATGCAATTATCGTTGTCACAGGCCTCAAAGTAATGTTGCCCGTTCTTGTCCTCCCCGATGGACACTCCGCCGATACCATCTCGCAAATCGGCATATCGCAATACTATATGCCACATATATATATGCCCACTCCCCTTTTTGACGATGCAACATCACAAGTCGGCAATCGGTGGTTGCAAGAATCATGTTCCCTAAATGCATGCCGCTTCCTCTTGCCCTGACGGGACATTTCCATTGCATCAAAGGAGCATATCGCATAAAAAATGCTTCCTCGCAGCATGCCTCCATTCATTCATATATTTCACTTAAAACATGATTTATCATTAAAACAGGTTTTACTGCAAATTCATTGCAGATCGCAGCACTTCAGTTGCCACTATCGCATCACAAAAGCATATAAGGCATCGCACCATTTAACACTCTGCCATGTCACCCTGCCACGTCACTCCGCTGACGTCATCCGCCGTACCAGGACCCACCGCCGACATCACCCGCCAAAGAAGGGTGCAAGCACGAAAAAGCATCTTAGGAGGCCCAGATTCAAAATTCTGAGGCAGTTTTTGATGCGAAATTAGCGCTTAGCACTAATCGCGCATCACTACGGGAAATGGGCCATATTGGAGAATCTTTAGGGAATATTTTGATTCCATAGTTATTTTGCGCTGAAAAGAGCAGAAAAAGCCCGATTTTGCAGTTTTGAACGTATCAGAAGAAAGAGAAAGACCCGGTTTAGGCATTAAAGAGTATTAGAGCAGATGTGAAGCCAAAATCCATGTCAAAGAGTATTAGTGTTGTGGAGAAGTGTATCAGTGAAGATCTTCTCGGGGCTCGAGGCAAATAAAACATTAAAAGAAATCCTTGAAAGTCAAGAAGCAATTAAGGAACCATTCAAAGCTCATCATCACAATAAATTCACATTAAAACTCACATAAGATCAATAGACCAAAGCTCAAAGCTCAGTTATTGCATAAGCACTGCACCAAGTCATAGAGGACACTACATTAACTCTTTTTTGATTCAGTTGCTTCTGACACAGCTCAATAGATATTTTATTTGCATTTAATTTCAGCACAAGTTTAGGTTTTAAGAAATTTTTCCTGCAGACCTGTTTAGGTCGGTTGTAATAAATAATTTTGGATATTTTACCTATAAAGACAACCCTGAACAATGTAACAGGGGTTGGTTTTTGGTTGGTTGGATTTTTGATAGAGCAGAGACTCGCACTATGTATTTGATAATTTCTATAATCAAAGACTGCTTAAGAGCTCAGAGAATGAATTGTGTACTATGTTTAATGGTTGAAGAGTGACTGTGGAATTCTTGTGCTGATACATGACTCAATAAGTGCTTCTTACCTTTGTCCTTCCATTCATATATCATTATCTAAGCAGCAGAAAGAAAGAATATCTTAGAATTTGTTTAATTGTACTCTACGCTCAATTTTTGTTGTTTCTTTATGTTTTCATTTTTTTTAGGCATAAATATGAATTCCACCTGGCTCATATTTGCCCTAATTCACCATGTATGACAGTTATCCAAGGATTCTTAACTGCCCCTAGATAGAGCTCATTCTCCTTCCCCCTGTTAAGCTGATTGAGAGATTCTTAAGTGCCTGTCATTCCTTACATTTCACCCCATCTCTTTAGCTTGAAGGTTGTTTCATGTGCAGCTACCTTGCTCCATATTCCTCTTGTGATCAAGAAAGCCTACCTGCGGTCCTACTCCTTGACTCCATGCCCAATGGTTTGAAACTTATCACTCTATGCATGCCTCTCTGCTTGAACGCATCTTCCTTCCATTCAAACACCATCCAAACCTACACAAAACCCATTGAACACAATAGCTAGCCTAAAATCATCATCAACAAAGCTAAATCATCAAGAGAGAGCCCTCTCTGATTACAGGTGGGCTAGAACCTGTAATCCAAAGATTGGTTTGTGGTTACCTCGGCTGTATCCCTTCAGGAGCTTAGGGACAACCTGAGTGATAACATAATGGCGACTCCACTGGGGACCTTCCTCAGATAAACTCACAAAAACCAGTCCAAAGCTCCATAGAGGAAGAAACCTGAACTTTAAAGTTTCGGTTTAACCTATATTGGTTAGA
>APFE030383158.1:20714-31409 GCA_000404065.3 Pinus taeda | reverse complement strand
AAAACAGTGCCAAATCACTTCAAATTTTTTGTGAAGCCCATCAAAGTGAAAGTAGGCTCTATGACATGACTTGTTCATCAAAATGTATGGATGATATGGTGGTTTATGGTGATGTTTGAATGCAACCAAATTCATAAAATCAACCATAAGAAAACACCAAAAACCATGATGGCTAGGGTTGCAAAAGTGTGGTGTTAGTGCCAAGGTTTCATTTCACCCATCATTTTTCCCTCACCTACCATTTTTCCCTATCCTCCCTTTCTCATTTTTCCTATTTTCCCTACCCTAAAATACTACCAAACCCTATCCCCTATCCCTCCATTCTTTGGTCAACATAACACCCCAAAACACTACCCTATCAAATACCCAAACCCCCTACATATCCCTAAACAAACTTCTCCCCATAACCCATATTCCCATCACATTACTTCCCTCCTAATACTCCCTTTTGTTTCATTGTTCCCCTTGGTGACAGATATCACAAGAGCACCCAACTTCACACCATCATCAAAGGGCAGCCTAAGTATAGTACACACAACAGTCATGGCATCACAGCATTCATCAGAGTATGAGATGGAGACACAAAGTGACTCATCCTTGGAAGAACAGGCTCCCAGGAGACATCACAAGAGTGGCAAACATGTTAGGGATGAGCCCACTACTCTCACTGAATTACAAGCATGCCCTCTTGCCATGTCATGTTTCTAGCACCTAGCATGTTTTGAATTTTGTCAAAGGGTGGCAAATGTTAGAGTTCATCATGAGTTGGCCCGTCTATTTGTGCTTCATCTACATAGAGGCCAGTCTATCTTGGCCGAGGTCACTTTCACATTGACACCCAAAGCTATATCATCGGCAACAGGTATACCAAATGTTGGAGAACAGTGGCATAAGAAGAAGAAGGTAGATAGGCAACACTATGAGCCTTACATCAAGGCCAGATTCTTGAGTCAGCTCACAATAGTCTTTCCCTTCAGATACTTGAAAGATGAGTATGCTCCACTCATGAGATTGATCATGAAATACTTCAGTTGTGAGGGGAGGTTCTCTCGACTGCATGCATATCACATCCAGTTGCTCATCCACTTCACCAGGGTGATGATGATGAACCTCCCGTTTTTCATATGCAGGAACATAGAGAGGATGAACACCTTCATGTTGCATAAGACCCCCCAGCAGCAACTTAACAGTGTGTTTCACTTTGCTCTTATCCGGATTTTGGTAGATCATCAGTTGGGATTGCAGAGCATTGCTTGGGATGACTTCATCTCCCGTGACTTCTTCACCACATCACAGGTACTATCAGAGCTAGAGCAGGAGATGGGTGGTCCTTCTCATCAGAATGAACACCATGAGACCACTACCATGCCAATTTTTGTTACATATCAGAGAGGCACCAGGCATTTGTTTGCAGCAGCAAAGCGAGTGTTATCTCCACCCAGGGTGGAAGGGGCCTCGCTTCTGGCATCAGTGACATAGCTACTAGATAAGGGAAAGAAGCCCGGGCATGATGAGGGGCCATCAGGTGTACAGGAGACCGATGTCATCCTCATTCAGGATGATGAGGTAGAGGCGGAGAATGCCCGACTTAGGATGACCATGCAGGAGCAGGACACGGAGATCCAAGACTTGATACTCAATGTGGAGAGGGCCTAATGGATCATCAAGTATCTGGAGTAGAGGAAAAAGTAGCTTGAGGACCAGCAGGCAATCATGGAGCTGCAAAGAATCCGTGAGAATCGACAAGCTACCCAGCAAAGGATGATCGAGCTCACTACCTTGGAGCAAGAGATCAAAAACGACCGTGAGTCCTGGTTAGAGCGGGTCAATATACACCTGGAGAGACTACTGGAGAAGGATAACAGAGACAAAACCATACTGAGGAGGATGGCTTGTCATTACAGGGCACGGAACATGAGTGCAAAGGCCCGATAAGGAGCTTGAAGGCCAAACTGAGCAGAGCAACAAAAGAGGCAAAAGAGCAAGATCGGCTTCGAATCTTGGCTGAAGCTTCTATGGCCCAGCATCGTGCCTCTTAGAGAACCTCCAGCCCACATTTCAAGAAATTTGGGACAATTTTGGTCACATGGAATTTTTTTAGCACAAACAAAGGTTTTTTCTTTATACGCACCGCGTCACTGGCGCGACGCGTAGGATTGGGAGCTCCAAATGAGAAATGGTTTGCATTTTTGGATTCAGCAGGAAAAATCATGACTACTGGCACTCGGGAAAGAAATTTGGGCATGATTTGAGTCTCCAAGAGGTCAAAAGCACCCAAAAAATGGCCTCACTGCCCCTATTTTGACACACAGGAAGCAGTCTTGGGAGAATGAAGATTTGGAGGGGCAAATGAGCTCCAAATCCAAAAATTCCACTTGAGTTGGAAAGTACGCAGGATAGGCTTTCCAACAAGCACACTTGGGCACATTTTTGACTCCTACAAGTGCCTCAAAAATGGCCTCAAAGTGGCGTGGCGCATACAGAAAAGGGCACGGCGCATATAGGAGAAAAGGCCCAATTTGCCTTTATTTCGCGAAATTTCACTTCGTGACTTCTCATAAGTGGGCCCCCTCATCTACACTTCATTTTTTCGGCACCAAAGCTGGCATTTAAAGTATTTTCACTCTAGATGGGCATCTATCCAAGTGGCAAAGGAAGGCAAAGAGTCACCCAAGCCATTTGTCATGTTTGTGGTGCTGCACCTGTAGCTGATGTTTGGCTCTCCACCTTCATTTTGTAATGATTCGAGTAACTCCCCATCCCTTGGGCATTATATCTCTTCATGGCACATTCTATATATTGTATGCAAACCATTTGCAAAGGGTTGGTTGGCTTGTAACTTCTGGGAGACTGGTGGAAGAAACTTTGTTTCTGCATTGTATATTTTTTACAGAGGATTAATGAAAGGCAGTGGCTCTATTTCATGAGATTCATGTGGTTGTGAGTGTAGCAAATGTGTGTCTTATGTTTCATATGTGCCTTGTTATGTTTCATAGTTCATTTCATATTCATTTCCAGTGAAATTTTCTAAGTTAGCTAAGGTAGAATTCAATTTTATTGCTCTGCCTGTGGGAAAATTTCATGTTCAGTGTTCATTCTTCTGTTGAAAACGATTCATGTTGTCCATGCCCTTTTCACCCTCTTAATCAATCTCTCCATTCCGCACTATCTTAAACTAAATTTCTAGGCTTTCCGCCTATCTTGCCTCACGATGTAATCCGTGCCTTTATATTAAGTTCTCTGTTCATTGAGGTCCATTGGTCCCATATCATCCCAGAAACACAGTCATTCATAAAAATCATTTCTTGTATCTGTATTCACTTACTAGCCTAATATAGTTCATTGTAAGTCATCTCAAGCCATTTCATTTATCTATTCAATGAGCTTGACTCGGAGAGAGCCCTCTCCTGTTCTGGTAGGGCTAGCTACTAGACTGAGCGTGGTTTGTGGTTACCCTGAATTTTGCCTTCTTTCAGCCTAAGGCGGATTTAGGTGCTAACACATAGATGTCAAGGTGCATAGAGCACACTTAAGGCTTCACACTTAGAATTGTGCCCACCTTAGTGAACAAGATACCAACACTATTTTTTCTTATGTTCGACTGAATAGTGGTTCAGATTCCCTAGCACAAAAACACAAGGTACCTGTTGTGGGTTCACTTGGAGAGATATGAGGTAAGTATGTCATCATGTAGGACATAAGGGATTTTGTTGGAGAAATCAAGCAGGAACCAAATCAATTAGGCTTGGATATCCCTAATAATATTATTTTACAGTGTGCAATTGAGCCAACTAAGGCTCACATGAAGTTATCATGGCTATGGAATAACATACAGTAAAGTTCTGAATCTATATTATCATAGTCTTTGGAGTTGAATATGCAATATGTTGCATAGATGCCAATCAAAGTTAAAGTTTTCGTAACAAAGTTTAGAGCATGACACTCCTATATCACAAATGAACTCCATGCTCAAGCCACTAATTTGTACTTTTCTTCTTCATGAGGAATATATTGTCTTATTCAATTTTTGTCCTATATAACCACTATTTTGATGTATTTTTGTATTTTATGAATAAATTTAATGTAAAATAAATCCAAGAGACACATGTGGAATGTAAAGATATATATGTAGAATATGAAAAATCACATAAAAGGCCATAGGTTATGGGAGTCAAAGAGTCATGAGGAAACTCAAGAGTCATTAAAATTTGTTATAAATATGCCCTCATAAGTCAAGAAAAGGGTTAATACCTTTGGAGACTTGGCCTTGGCTTCTCTAGTTGTGCAGAAGGGAGAAGATAATTCTTTTGGACAAGAAAGTTTTCAACTATTGGAGCTAGTGTTTCATCAATGTAATATGTACTTTGATATTCCATTTATTATCAGCATCTCTTGGAACCAACACTCTTTCATGCATGTATTGTAAATCTTGTAAGACTATTTTATAGATGTTTGTGGTATATGTTTTGTTACGCATACTAAATATAATGAATTATTTTGTTGCTTTATATATGAATCTTGTTGAATGGGTGTTGTTATGTGTTTATATGATCATTGTTATCATGTGAACTAATTTGCAGGTCAACCAACAAATCTTCTCAATTTATCTCACGTGTCTCTCATATGATAGTAAAAATACTTTTCTATTAGACGTTCTTTCTTATCTCTCTTGTGTGGAAACTCCTTTTACACCTTACAATTGCTGCCACCCAAAGCTTACCTACTTGTTGCCCCAAATTTATGTGCATGATATCTTGTGTATGTTTTGCAGCCAAGGAATCCTTTTAATATCACTTTCCACAATGGCCAAATCTTATATCTGATGGGGCTCCTACAACAAATGGTGTGAGGTCTAATTGGGACTTCACATCAGGGAGACCCCATGTATGTTAGCGGCATCCAACATCGTCAACATCCTGGCACTAGAAAGAGGCCTAAATGACAAGTTGAGCTCATAAAGTCTATTTTAACATTTCATCTTCAATGCCTTCATCCCAAATCATAATCAAAAGGTTCTTTTCAAAATATTTGGATCTTTCAATCCCCACAGAATTATTACATAACTTGTAACATTTTAAATTTATTGGAAAGGGCCGAACAATCATTCTTGATTATGTGATTGAATTTTTTCAAATTTCGTTTTTCAAGTGGAATTTATTATGAAGATATTCTTTCTTAGTTGCTCACCCTTACATTAGATGGTCAGCCAAGAAATGGTGTTATTATTTACCTGTTTATTCTATCCATTCTTTCAAACAATTGGTTAATGTGATTCATCAAGTTTTTGACAAGTATGATTATCAAGATGTTTGTAATAGAATTGATCATATTAGGATGAAATCAAATGATCCTTTACAAGAGATTTTCGATCGATTTCTTCACCTCTATTATGAGTTTCTGGATGAGGATGTACATTGGGAATATTTGGATGACAAATTTCAATACTTGGTTAGGATTTCAAGAAAATATTTTCAATGAGATCCCTCGGATGGTCCTTTCCAAGATGAACCCCAATATTCTGAGGGGGAATATACAACTCCTTTTATTCCTTGTCCTCCCCCTTTTGATGTACCTTGTGTTTTTCTGATTCAAATTCGGAAATCCAAGAATCAAATCCACAAATTTGATTCGACAACTATTCCTAATGTTGAGGAGTTTATTGGTGAGGAATCACTTTTACTTTCTTCTCTTTCTCAAGGTGGTGATTCTTCTTGTCCCATTTATCATTCATCTCATGGTCTTGATAACCAACCTATTGATCTTGAATCATTTAATCATGATGATTCCTTGGAAAAACATTGTTTTGATATTCTTGTCTCTATGCATCCGAATGATTGTCCAAGTTTTATGGATGATTCAATTGTTCTCACGAGAATACTTATACTTCCATAAATTTCAAGTGGAGTGAGATTTGATCATTGAAGAAATTCTTTCAAGTATATCTATCCCCACTCGAAGAAGATGACATATCATTTATTGAAGATTTTTGTCAATATCTCGATCAACCATTCCATGAATCACCAGAGTAGTCAATTACCCTACACCGTTGTGCTTGCAATTCATTTCTTCATGTTTCTATGCAGATGTTTTCGTTATTTATCTTTCTTAATGCACTTTATGTTATGTTTATTTTACTCAATGATATATTTTGACTCAAGGGAAGGGAACAACTTCTATGGTTGCATTGGAAATTCCATTTCACTTAGTCCTAATCTGCCAATTATTATTTTATGTTAGGTTAGTTTCATTTAGTTATTCTACATTTCATTATTTCCTTTTGTTTGTAATATTTTCTTCTCTTGTTGTTTTTCTTTCAATAATACTATGCATGGAAGTTGTTTCATGAACTTCAAGATTATGTGACTAGACTTTGGGAAATGAAAATTTTAGTGACATGCAACCCTTGGCTAACCTGCTACTTTTCCTCTTTGATTAGGCCTTAGCATTTTTTATAGTCAATTATGTCTCGATGGAAAATACAAACCATTCAACTGGAAAATCATAAGTAGAACCATGATTCCTGCATCTATTTAGGATATTCATTCCTAGACTTGTTTTATTAATTGATTGTGTTCTTCTTGCCAATTCAATCAAGTAGTGAAAGGAAAGGGGAAAACCAATAACAAGAAAATCAATATTAGAGGTATATATACTCTTCTTTGCAGGAAAAACCTCTCTTTCTCTCAATAAGTCGAGATCCATCTTCCGCCCTTGCAAAATAATTAGCGCCCAAGCAAATTTCTACAAATGAAATAAAATAAACGGTGAGAAGGGAAATACTTCATGCCCTGAGAGCTAAAGCAAGCAACTTTGTCGAGGTACTGAATAGGCTCGTTGGCACCAAAGCGATGATTGTGTTCCTATAGTGACTATGTGGGGTACTGAACAGACTTGTTGGTAGTGTAGAAACACCAAAGATGAAAAAACTAAGACTTTGAATATCTTTATCTTTCAACTACTATATTACCCTCTCCTAGATTGAACCAATTGTGATTTGGAAAGTTTTGTAAGGTCTTTGACTGAGTCGAGAAATAGAGGAGACTATATCTATAATCGGGTTGAATGAGGAAGCCGAGGAAATCCGTCAAGTGAATCAATACTTCCTAAAGGACAGAGACTGTGTGCGTAAAGGTAAGATCTAAACAAAGAAGTTGGAGTTCTTCCAGTGTGTCACCAAGTGTTTTCGCTACAACAATGAACGTCCAATTTTTTTTTCCTTAATCAAATTTGGATCCTACATGAACAACCCTCTCAAGTTATCATGTGTCACCTTGCTATTTGTTCATGTTTTTCTAAGTTCCAACTATCCTTTCATATTCCAAGTGCCACATTTCCTTCTAGGTCAAAGTTTCCTAAGTGTCATCTTTCTAAAGATAGGAAAACCACTAGCTTTCTTTGACTTAGTGTTTGTTGTTCTTGACTTGACTTGCACATCACAAAAAAAGTGAAAAAACACATTCTTTTCTCCTAAGAAAAATCATACTTTCTAAATATAGCAAACACAAAAGCCACTATCGGAGGAAATTGTGCCCTCCCAAGCATGAGTGCACTTTAAACTTTCAGAGGAGCACACTTCATTCACTTAGTTGAGCACACTCTCAATCCACAAGGAGAGCACACTCCTTGTTATCAATGACCATGCCCTTATGATCCTTAACTCCAATCCACTCCTTGAAATCAGCGATTATGCCCTCTTGTTTATTTTTTATGTGCCCTTATTGTTTGCATCTTAAGCATACTCCCAAAAAATAGGAGGCCACTCCACTTCTTGTAACTAACTCATTCATCAATTGATAAGTGGTTATCATGCATGATCTTAATTTGAATGTGAATTCTTTTATAATTTGGCTAGATCAAGATTTATTATCAAAATCACTGTGAATTATGGGTTGAACGCATTCCCTCATCACAAGGAGTTTTGCTTCAATCTTGATTACAAGTGAGTCGATTCTCGATTAGTTTTGCACAATGTCATTTTTTGTTTCTTTTGATATCTCTAGTGGCGCTTCTATTTTCCTTAATGGTGTTTCAATTTATTTTCACTTACTAAGTGGCATTTTCATCCATACTTCCTCATACAAGTGTCATCTTGCTATCACAAGTGGTATTTCTTGTAATTCTTTGCATTCCATGACCTTTCACCTTCTAGCCATGATTGTGATAGAAATCGCAAACTTTTACAACCCCTTTCTTTCATTTTTATTTTTTTTAACACTTGTTGTTTCCCTTCACTTACCTATTTTGAGCCCATCTTTGAGCAGAGCATACTTCTGGAAAAAAATGACACTTTTTCCACCAAAACTACGCCCAGCAGAAGAAGCTCCATTCTTAGTGTACTTTTGACAAATAGGGACCCTATGTCCTTTAAAATTGCACCCACCAAGAAACAAGCCCCTCTCTTGAGTGCATAGCACACCAATAAGCAACAGTTGGCATCCTTGTCCACTGTTACTGCACCCAGCGCCCTCACTATCCCTTCTAGAGTGCATAAAACATTAAAAAACAACAGTGTGCTCCCTTCCTTGTTTCTTGTGACTGCGCCCTATGCCCACGTAGTCTCTTTCTCTCCCTTTGAGTGCATATTTCACTCTCAGGCCTCAGTCAAGCGCTTTCTATCCACTATTTTCTCAACATGCGCCCTCTTATTTACCATGGCGTAGTTCTCATTTCTAGTAGCTAGTTTAGCCACCATGTCTCACTTTTGATAGGCTTGTGCTCCCATTTTCCCAGATTTTCCTTCGTCACTGTCTTTTGAAACTAAAGTATGGAAACTAATTTTTTTTCACCATGAGTGAATTTCCACTTGTGAGTGCTAGAGATACAATATGCACCACTCTCTCATCATTTGTTGAGACAATTCCTCCTACCACCCGCCAAGCTACATCAAAATAAATCTCAAAAGCTAGCACTAAGGAGGCAGTGGAAATCACTAAGCCAATAGTCACTATTCTTTTAGATACATAATGCTTCATAGACAAATCCTTGAAGTTCTCATGGAAGGACATAAAATATGCTTTCATGCAAAATCAATTCCCGGAAGACTTGGAAGTCAGGGAATTTTAGATAAACATCAAGAAGTTTAGGATACACAGAGTTGCATGAAAATTCCTAGTCATGCCTTATGCAAAAGCCATCGAATGGATCCTGTCATGCATGGATAATACAAATTTAGTCCTTCACTATCAAAGGAGGAATGAGATTGCTACTTACCATCTATATGATATGCATTCTTATTACAAGATGGTAAGGCCTAGGTAGTATGCGAACACTCAATTTTATGCAACTTGAGAAAATATCAATACTAAGGAAGTCATCAAATCTCGATGCCAAGAACCTACAAAATTCCACCAAAGACCGAGTATAGTTTGTCAGACCAAATCTTCGAGGAAGGTTTATCAATATCTCATAGCAATGTGTTGTAGATTGTATGGATGGAAGAATGTAGAATACTTTGAAGAGAATTGGATTTTCTTACTCAACATGGTTTTCTCAAGAGGTAAAGTTTTCAACTAGGCAGATATCCTCTCTCATGAACTACAACTTCAAATATAACAGGCTAAGACAACCCTACAAGCTAAGAAAGCACCATATTTTTACATGTTCTCTTATCTATTGGATGGTATTTATGCTCATTATGATTTTACCAGGATGAAATGGAACTAGACCCCATCGGAATAGTTACATGTCTACTTTCATTGCAAAATGTTCTCAGAAGTTAGTTATCAAGGAGTTTGTGACAAACTCATTGAGCACTTCTTTGCAATCTTGTACACAATGATCTTTGAGACAAAACCTCCTTGCATGAAAAACTGGGGAAGGAGGTATTCTATGAGATTATTGATTGGTTCGCTTCACCACAGAGCACATACATCAGATGTTTTGGGTGTCAAACAACCGCTCGCCTTATGCTGAGGTATGTGACCAATAAGGTGGTATTGTAGGAAGTAGCCTATAAGTTGAATAATGGATTGTTTGTACAATTCCATAGAAGGAAAAAGGCTCCTTGGCCCACTCTTTCTTTACAAATTAGAATTTATGAGCTGAAGAGCCTTAAGGCATCAGATGTTGAAATTAAAGAAATCAACCACATTCACTTTAGAATGATGAGCTTCCATACATACGATCCTAGAAAACTATGTAGGAAACATTGTGACAATTCCCAATATACCTAGAACAATGTAAACTTTGAAACGAGAATTGATACGATTACCCGTTTCGTAGAGGTAGCAAAAAACTGACCCGATTTTTGAAAAGTGGTGATGTGGGATACCCTTCTTTTTTTTCAATGCATACTTTTGACACTTTAAATAACTGATACGATTACCCATTTCGTAGAGGTAGCAAAAACGTGATACACTTCTTTTTTTTCAAAGCATATTTTTTACACATTAAATTTTCTGATGTATCAAATATAAATATTTGTTTTTAAATGTTAGTGATTTTTATGCTGATTTTGAAACGCGTTGATGCAATATACCTTTTTTTTAAGAAGGCTTATTTCTCACACTTTAAAATTTATTATGTCCAATATTTTTTAAAATCATGATTACTTAACGAATTTTCAAGTTGTTTTTTTCTTCTTCCTTTTTAATGTTGATTACTTAAAGAAACAAATATATATATATAGATATAGACAAAATAAAAAACATAAAAAATGTATAGAGAGAGAGGAAAAATAAAATAAGATAAATTATC
>APFE030383158.1:0-12690 GCA_000404065.3 Pinus taeda | reverse complement strand
AGTCACAACTTATAGCAATCTGATTCTCTAACACCTGTCCCTGCTGAACTGAACATGCACTGACATGCAACTGAGTTAACTGATATTCATTAGTTGTATTATGAGTTAATAACTTGTGAATTAATTAATAACTAATTCACCCAACTCATCTCTAGTCTATTTTCCAGTTAGACTAAATACAACCAGTTTAACAAAGCTAAACTGAACAAAACTCCATCAACTGCACCTCCAGTCCACTAAACTCAACTCACTTGAGTTCTAACTGAAGTCATGCATGTAAATATTCAACTAACCCATAAGAACCACGTATTTCCTTCATGCAATTGCATGTGCCACATCCGTAGCTCGAACTGAAGTGCTCCAAGAGAATAAGATTAAGTTTATGGCAAGAGCTAACTAGCCTGCCATAGGGCATTAAATGCCCGTATGGAGGCCAGCTATAACATGTATGTCAAAATGGTCATGCGCGCATACATGTATGGGCGCATGGTTCTTCCGATCAGTTTCCGGCGTAGTGGATCACGCGTCACGCCACCGGGACCATTCCCTCGCGCCGCGCCAATTAACCATTTTTTGATTTTCAAAAATACCTCCCGCTCCGGTGCTTGCCCTCTGTTCTAACCCACCCTCTGCAACCCGACGGACCGCCCGCAAGACCCTTCAAAAAACACATTCCTCTGTTTTTTGAATTAGGGGCAATTTAGAATCGAATTAGAGATGCGGAGAGCCCAGGAATCACATTGTTGGCTGTGTGCATACAAATAAAGTCTCAAGTTCTCACATGGCTTGGCTAGAGAGTCCTGTATTGCGTAAGATTTTGTATATATTATGCATGGTTTTAGAAGTTACAAGGTTTGTATTCATCCCTTTTAATTGAAGCATTCCTATGGGAAAGGAAAAATATATGAATAGGCTTTGTTGATTTAAAGGCGCAACCTTCAGTATAATTTTTTGGGGGATCTGAGGCTGTGATTTGATTGTAAATGAGCCTGTATTGCAATTATTCTTCGTCAGGGTTTTCTCTTTCGTGTATTTTTGTTCAATGTTGAGATTTGGTTTATTTACTCTGTAAATATTCTGGAAGTCAATCGTCAAGGGCCTTACTGGGTTGCTCCTGATTGAATGAAAGGTCGGTCGGTTTAATGGTTCAGCTAATTGCAATTTGGGCTTTGTGTTGTCTCAGATACTAGGATCTGGAATTCACAAATTGCTAGTTGGAGAAACGAAGGAAGAGAACCTGAAATGCAGGCATTTGTGCAAACTGGAGGGCGGTCGGCAAGTCCTCTAAGCAGATCTAAATCCAACCCTGAACACCCTCCCAGCCCGGCCTACTCGGTATCAGGTAGATCTAGAAAGCGAGACAGGAGCGATAAGAGTGTAGATTTATCCTCTAAAAGAAGAACTCCAAGGAGGATCCAGAAATTAGCAGCCTTGTTGACAAGGATGGGGGTCTGGTCAACTGTGCGGGGATTGATCGATTGTATTTCCTTATGCAACAAGACCTTAATAAAAATTCTAGGAAGTTGAAGGAGGTGACATCCAGAAGGACCTCTCTTGCAACTGTGATTGCTTATATAGTAAGGCATGATTGTTTTAACAGGTTTGTGCAACTTGGTGGGCTGCCCCTGTTGAATCAGTGGCTGCAAGAAGCCCATAAAGGAAAACCCGAAGATGGTGGAATTTCAAATGAATGCGATAGATCCATAGATGACCTTATTTTGATTTTGCTCCAGGCTCTGGAGAAGTTGCTTGTGGACTTTGATGCTTTGAAATCCAGCAATGCCGCAAGGTCGGTGAAGATTTTGAAAAATCACACGAACTCAAAAGTTCATAGAAAGGCAAAGAAGCTCATAGAAGCTTGGAGGGAAAGAGTTGGCGCAGAAATTAAGCAGTCAGAAGAAGCTGAGACTGCATCGAAACAGGAGAATTGTCGGCCTTCCAAACTGACAATGCACAAGGATCCTCATAATATTTTTAAAAATGGAGGCCCTGTAGATGCAAATGTGAGAAACTCTGGGACATTTGGGAACACTGGAAAGACTACCACCACTAACAATAGTTCAAGCATGGGGGAAGTTGCAATTTCATTGAAAAAAAGTGGTGTCTCGACAAAATAAAGTCCTAACAGGATTCCGTCCAGTAATAGCGCACATGCAGAAATTGAAAGTGCCTCCTTCCCAGATGAGAGGAGCAGCAATTCCAACCAAACATTAAGTAATGGCCCTGAACGGTCAACTGGACCAGTGAAAAATACAGTTTCCAATTGGAAAGAAGACTCAAAGTTTTTGGTGAATAATGTCGCGAACACGAAGACAGGGAATTCTAGGTCCAATACATCTGGTAAAGGAATATCTATAGCGGCAGGAGTCAATACTGGTTCCAAGGAAGCTGGATCTGGGAAGCCACTAGTCAAGAGTACGAGTGCAAGTATAGAGAAAAAAATGGTCACAGCAGTTGCCTCTGACAAAATATTAAATGAGTCTTCAAAAGCTGAGGGATGTAGCAACAGCCAGAAACTCATCCTCAGGCTTCCTAATACTGCAAGAAGTTCTATGGGCAATTCTTTTGCGGATGTTGTCGTACCCTCTAGCAGAGATTCATCTGCAAATATTACAGACAGGAACCTGGATTCAAGGGAGATAAAGAGTAGGTTGCAGAATACTTGTACAGATACTTCAAGCATGAAGGCTTCAGCTCAGAGACAAGATGATACTGAAAAACATGTAGATATGCCCAAACAAAGAACTGAAATGGAATGCCATTCATCAGAATCACATCTTTCTTTCAGTTCCACTGAATGTTGCACTCTTGAATTTAAGAAGAGTTGTCACCATCTAGAGGGCCAGCCAATAAATTATAGGACTCGGGAGTCTTTGAAACAGACTAGTGAGAAATTCAATGGATGTGGCACTGAGGATGTTAACGCTGGCATCAGTCTCCTAGCATCTATTGCTGCAGATGAAAACATGAGGCTTGAAGCAGATGCCGCTTTAGCAACATTGGAGAAAAAGAACTCTAAAAGCGTTGAAATTAGGCACCACCAGGATATGAAGACAAGTTGTTTGACAGATTCTGAAAATTCGCCAATGAGTGATATCACTGAAAACTCAGGGAGAATGGAAGTAGCTCCAGATCCAGATGCGAAGGATGTCCTGGAAAATTCTGAATATATCAGACCTAGCTCTGATGAAGTGCCCGATTTGGAGATGACTGGAGCACAGAATTCTGATCTTGGTCAATCAGATGAAAGCATGAGGTCGAGTGAAGGACACTGTTTGGAACCAAAGGACACTGTGTAAAATTAATCCAATCCCCCGTCTAATTCTTGCAAGCAAAAAAGTGAAGCTGGTATAGCATTATAAATATAAAACGTTATGTTTGTGTCTTGCAAGTGAGTTGACATGAACAGGGCTTCATGAAACAAAGTTTTCCACATCTCTTATATTTGAAATAGAAGAACAAATATTAATGTTTTGAAATTGAAAGAGTATGGATATGCTCATTTTTTAAAAGTTTACATAAATTTTGTAATGCCATGTCCTCAAAATGTCTTAAAGAGAGTGATATCTTTTTGGAATGGTGATTTCAAGAATAATAGATTTCCCAAGCCACAGCAAGAATGTGGGTGGACGTTCTTTAAATAATTTGTTGAAAGATGATAATTTGGAAAGTACACTGATTATTTAAACTTGATAACATATAATCTACACTGATTATTTAAACTACACTACACTAATTATTTAAACTTGATTACATATATGCATTCTTGATTATTTAAACTGATTTTTCTTCTTCCCACCATTTGCCATCTTGGCTCATATTTAATTTGATGTCATAACCTAAATATCTGATGATGATATCTGCTAGCAATTGCAGTCATTAAATTTTCAGCAAACTTGGTGGTTTTGTTTCATTCCTCAATTGGAAATATACGCATTAAAACTAATTAGTTTATGTGTTAATTTGGATTTCATTTTTTCTTCAAGATAAAATTTAAATTTTAAAAGTGTGCGCGTGCGTGTATCTGATTCCCAAATTCCTAATTTCTGGATGAGTGCTGATTCTTCAGCTGATTCTAGTCACACACCCACAGTTCTTGTAACTTTGAATATGTCAAGTCCACTTTTACAATTAAACGTAATGTAAAAAACATGGGACATATTTACAACTTCAGGCCTTTTTTCGCCTGTGTTGTCAAGGATGACTTCTTGTCCTTCAATTTCTGTTTTTGCATTTATGATTTCTCTGGCCTTCAAATTATACAGGTAAGTCAACATATTAGTTTCTGATTTCTGAAGTATCATAACTGATATTGAATTGCATGCAACAAAAAGTGATAAAGGTTTTACATATTCATCAGTGGCTTTTTACAACTTCTAAATAAGGAAATGATAGTGGCAGAATTTTAGTGTTTTGCATGCATTGCTTCAAATGTTAGATACATGGAAATATGTTTGTTTCACTGCTTCTTTTAACTGTTATTGATTCCTGGAAAAAAACTGGCTGTTTGTTGTAACACTGATTTTGATGGTGTTCTCTATTCCAGCAGTGTTGTCAATCTGACTTTCAAGCTACACTGGTTTTGGCATGGCAACGGTAGACAGCAGGCAAGACACACTTGATTTTGAGTTTCTTCAAGGTACACTTGGTGAAAAGGATGCCTCCAGTTTAAAAGGGAGTGTTGACCCTATTAGCGGTCATAAATTTCTTCTAGCGATAGGCTCAACACTAAGGGTTGTGATTTTCCTTGACTCATACAACTTTTGTTGGCCTTTGCCCAAGTCACTTCAGATCCTTGATGGATCCTCCATAAGCCAATAAAATTACATATTTTTAAATGCCTTTATTAATTTCAAAGGTTATCTACCAAAATTCTTGTGGCACAACTTTATTTAAGAAAAAGCACTGAAATGACAAGACAGTCACAACAATAAGACATCTATATTTGCAAATCATCATACCATCAACAACACAAATATCAACGTCAACTCATACACTTAGCTAATTCCACAGCCTCCAAATCGCACTCTACTATGGTTACTCAACAACTCATCTCACAACCTCAAGCTCAATAGAGTCTCTGCATCATACTTAGAAACAAACACTGACTAGGATCAACAACCAAAACTACATGCTATCTTTGGCAAGGACATATCAACAACATTGTCATAACTCTAGTTGTAACAACAACCACATACAAACTCAATATAACTCTCAAAGTCAACAACATACAATAGAGGGATTTTACAAGAATACAATGCATAAATATGGGCTCTCAATATCAACTATATAGGACCTTGCCACTGATCTTGAAGGTATTGTCAACAACAATTAATGCCCATAACATTTGAAGCAAGAAAAATGTATAAAACAAAACCCTTAACCATTCTCATAAGCTTCATTTGGTTTCTGCAATAACACATTGTACCAACGCCATATCTCAAGCTATGTGAAACATATAGGGAAAATATGTTGAGGCTCAGGATGAAGTGAACTTGACCTCCAAAGATTAATTTGGCCAACAATTAAATCACTTCGTATTGCAAGATATCAACAGGTTCACAATTACTTTCAAGGACACTTATCTCACAATCAACCTGTTAAACATACATTTCAATTATAATTTTGGCATGTGCTATTAAAATTTCCTTCCCAAAGCAACTTGAAAAGCCACAAAAATTTATGAGTTTATATAGTTATGGTTCACTATGAGATATTGTCAAATGGTTTGCAGGAAATGCGTTGTAGGTGTCTTACTTGGTTCTTATTCAAACACATATAATTTTGGCACAAATACTAAGATAATGCTTTAGAATAATGATATGGTGACTCTATTAAGTTCAACAAGCACACATAGTCTTAGAACACCACTTCTCATTAAAACGTAACTTCAGAAAATACCAACAATCTTCTAGGAACACATTGTCCCTTCATAGACTCAACAAATGCAAAAATGAAACATAATGGGCAGAAAAAATTGGTATATATATACAACCAAATGAGTCTTGAATGCAAAGTTTGCTTCAACATTAAATCTTAGTAGCCTCAGAAAGCTACAGTAAGGAACTCACCCCATTTATGTATTCAACAGAACCTCAAATGTATATTCTTAGTTAGCAAGGTATAAAACATTCCCCTCCATCAATAAAATCATCCAACAGAAAGGTAAACACTCAGCCAATATCAGTGAATAGAATTCATCCTGTAATTAGAATAATAACCCAGCCTGAAGATGACCACAAACTCTGAGAAATCAACCTATTGTTCTGACAATTTCTAGTGACCTCCTTGTGACATTTTAGGTTTAGCATTGGAGTCACATTTATTATGATAATATGAGTGACTTGACCAAAGAATTCTCTACAATTGAGAATGGTTCCCTCCAAAATACAACCCCTCCTTTGTTGTTAGTATCGAGACAGGAAAACTCAATAAATAATGCAAAGATAATACTGAGTTTAGAAATACATTTCCAAACTTAATCAGTGTAATGCACAATATTCGTCTCCACATTGATAATATTTGATCCTATGAGATATATTTAGAAAATGAATTGATAGGACAATGTTCTCTTGCCAATGGACGTGATGAATCAAATGGAAAAGGAACCAATGAACCCCCCATATTTGGATCCACATTATTCTCATGAAATAAACGAACTTGACAACTTGAAGTATGTTGAGATGTGGAAACTTCAGCTGTAACAAAAAAAAACACATTGTTATGCAATTGCATTGAAGGCGATGAAGATAATGATATTTTGAATTTCACATAAAATGATACATCAATTGATATTTCCATACCAGTATTTTGTAAAATACAACCTTGTACCCTTCTAGATGTGTGGTCCAGATTGATTTCTTTTGTAGAAGAAATCTCCAATTGTTCGTTCATGCTTCTTTTCCTTCCACAACACCGTCCAACCTTTAGAAACTGTGGTCCATCTTTTCTTGATTTCAACGTAGGAACACTTTGCCCCCTTTTTTTGGTTGGGCTCAAGAAACTATGTCACCTCTTGGTAGTGACCTTGGATGGAGTTACAACATCAAATTTCTTATTATTGTACTCTTGGCTTACATTTTTTACCAACTGATTTAGTGCATATGCCTGCTCCAAAGTCGTGGGTGTTATTTGTAATAACTCCTCAATCTCTTATGAGTTGATGACATCACAAGTTTAATTTCCTCATCGATTGTTAGGGTGCTATATGGCCTTACAATGGTTGAATCAGTGGAAGGAGAAGCTGGAAGGTTCAATTCAATTTCTGGGGTCATTACAAACGATTCATTTAAATCAAGTAAATATCCAGGTCTTTCTGTAATAGACCTAGAGACATTAGGCAATTCATTGCCCCCCGAAGCATTGCTAGTCACTACCATCTCAACTTTCAAAATATGCTTACAAATATTGCCATTTAGGGCCCATTTGCAATTACAAAAGTTTAGGTTCAGCCCTTTATAGATGACATGATACCATGTATCACGAGTTGCCATAGTTTGGCTACGAACCAAATACTCACTTTCCTTGTTTCCATCAGCCATACAATCTTCATCTGGGATATTCTTTGCTTTGCACTTAAATTTATTTGTTGCTCAGTTTTTGAAGCTCGGACAAAACCAGCTTTTTTTAGACGTTGCATGTGAATGTAATACAACTCAACCTTTTTTAAAAACAGGTGCAACAACCAATCCACCCTTCTATGGGATGCATTGTTCTTCTCACAAAGGTACCTTTGCTTTAGATACCGGTGATAAGATTCGATAGCATTATTAGTATCCTGGTTGGAATGTGGGAAGTCCCTATATGCTTTTGCCCACATATCTGGAATAAAAACATATATTAGATGTGAAGAAACAATAGAAAATTGTCAATTACAAAATAAACTGATAAAATGCAACTTTAAGAAACTTACATAATTTGTTGTTGTTTAACCAGTTGGTTGCAAAATAATCCAAAAACACAGTTTCTTCTTTGAATTCATCAAAGAAACTTTGAATTTCATGTTGCACAAATGCATCATCTTTACACGAATGCATGATTAATCCTAGGGCATGGAAGATACGGACTTTATTTTCCTTTCCCCTGACTTTAGTTCCGACATTTTTCAACCACGCTCTACGGACATGCCATACACACAATAATAGTGTACAATTTGTGCAAGTCCTGAAATAATATAACATTATAAGAGAATATCCTTGAACATTATTGCTTTTTATATCTTCTAAAAAGAAAAAACTGGTTCACCTTAATGCCTCGATTTCTGCTGCTGCATCATCTGTGATCACAGCTCGGACATGCCAATCTGGGTTTTCCTTTTTACCATTTGCAAATAATTGTGACATCCATTTACAAATATCAAAAGTACCATTTCGTGATGATATGACCCATGCCACTGGAATCCCATTGTGATGATCATCAAAAGCCATTATGGTGTACAGTTGATACTGCATTACAATAAGAAAACAAGATTATAAGCATATAAGAGGACGACATTGAAATAAAGTTGAATAAATGAAGTTTTGGTAAATATGTTTACCCCATATTTGTTAGTGCTAAAAGTGGAGTCCATTGATAACATGTTGTTGTGTGAGTATTTCACCATCATTGAAAGCATCCACTTAGTTTGTATGCCTATAATGAAAGGGATGTTTCTAACAACATCTTGTTGTTGGTAGAAGAAAAAGCTCTCTGGGCACTCACTAACCCAACAATCCACACTCATTGGATCACTTTCATGCTTCACATACTCCCGTCTCTTGATATTATTGTACATGTTTGACACATCTTTTCTTGTCATGAAAGAATCTCGAGGTGCCCCTGTGAACAACTCACCAGATCCATACCTTAAATCAAAGATAAATTTTTCCCAGATCATCGTAGCATTAAAACCATCACGAACCAAATCTTCAACAATAGTTCGTATATGCTCTATTAAATGCGGCGCAAAATTGAATTTCTGCGGCATGCCATTTGCCTCATTTCCATGACAAACCACATTTTTTTCATCAATATGTTTGCATGCTGTATATATTAGAACAACATCATTTGGTCTAAGAGCAATTCGTCGCATAATAAAGTGACATTGACAACCAACTTTGATGTTGTGACGTGGAAGACGTTTTTTAGTTGTAGATCCAGGTTCAGCTACATTGCTGGATTGTACATGATTTGGACCATAGGCACACCAATATCTGTGATCAAGAATTTACCAAAAATTAAATAAAATATTTATGCGTGTTCGACATAATGAACTTAAAATCAAAATTATATATATATAGATAGATAGATAGAGAGAGAGAGAGAGAGAGAGAGAGAGAGAGACTCACACAACATATTCTAGATATGTTGAAGAATTTGTCCTCTTGATATCCTTCACATCTTTAATTCGTCGAGTTTTAGCAACAAATCGAGTAGGTGCACTTTCCCTCATTTGCTCTCCACTTATAAAATCCTCAAGTCGACAATATGGAATAATCGCGACTTGGTCTCCTGCTACTTCTATCCATGTCAAATCTTCCGCTGAAAACTCTATCATTCCTTCTGGGTCCTCAACCTCCAACTCATTGATCAAGTCCCACTTCTTCATTCTTCAAATCCCTATACAAATGAGGGAACACGAATATTGACTAAACATATGAGCAACAATTCATGCTATAAATATTGAACACCAGTTGAAATGCAATTTTTTGTACTGTGTAAATTTACACTCAAGACCCTTCAATATTTCCTACCCATGCACAAAACAGTATTATAGACTTTCAAATGCTTCATCTTGGTATATTCAATACATTGCTGAAAGAAACATAATAACATGCAATATATGTTGCAAAGAAAATCCCTGTTCAGAAAATCCCTGTTCAGATGATCCCTGTTCCTATAATAGATGATCCCTGTTACCAATTTCATAAGCATCCCATCTTGTTACCCTGTAAGTGTACATCCTGTTATTTATGTAGTGAGGTGCTGGTTCATAATATTCATACTGGGAAATAAATAGAGCGTGCAGGATCTCTTAGTGGCTGTTCAGAGATGTGCTTTTTTTTCACTGTTATTCAAATGCAAAGTAAATTACTTGTGTGTTGTGTGATAAAAATGCAATCAAACTATGAAATAAATGACTCTGTTAGTTTATTGTTTGATATTGTTCAACTGAAAATGCAACGATTTTCTGATTATAGTTGAGATCTATGTGAAATGGGTACTTAAGTGCAGGATATTAATATCAAAGAATTATATCATAGTAGCCCTGCCTTAGTATTAAATATGTCAACCATTCTTATAATATAATTTACTAATCATTTTATCATTTAACCTACCAAGTAAAGGTCTGGGAGTGTAGGGTGGCATCAGATTTGGATACAAGGCAGTACATGCTTGACTTATCATGAGCATGGATTGTGTCGAGGCTTAGTTTAACATAGGAATCTGATTATAGGATCTTGGTATTCTAATGGAGTCAAACAACTTTTTAGTTCCCATGAAAATTGTTATACATAAATGTATACTTCACATAGTTAGTCCCTTCTGTGATATTTGATTTTTCTTAGATAAAGAATGCAACAAGACTCATGCACCATTCAAGGTAGAGGCAAAGATTTAAATCAAACAATATGTAGGTATGTAGGCGAGTACAAGCATTAAGGATCAGCTAAAGAAGATCATTGGTCAAGGATGTTGGAATCAATAAAGCTTATTCAATAATTTGACCAGATCCATTCTAACCTGCCTAGAAAGACTTACTCTGTACTACACCTTCTCTAGCTCAAGTAAGAAGTGGATGTTAGGGCAGATGAATGCTTGATTTCAAGACTTGGAAAATGGATTACCTGTCAGAGGGAATTGAAGGGTAAATAACGGAGAATCCTAACTACTGAGCAAGGGAAGATTGCGGCAACAAAACTATTATATTTTCAGGATGCAAAATCATCCCCAAAAAATTCATGGACTTCCCTTTCTTTAGAGCATGGAGCAGCCTTGATATCACAGTCCTCACCAGTGCTTCTCTGAGAGATCTTGTTTTGCAGGCAAGCCACACAAATCATATATTTTTTATTTGTTTCCTCTCCAAAACTACTAGAAGCTTGACATGCTTCAACCAGCATGAGCAGTGGAATTGTTTTGGGTATCAAGCTCTTCAAGCACACTCAGGAAAACTCCTAACCTGCGTTCACTGTAAATCTCCATCCCCTGCTAGCAAATTTTTGAGTTCACTGCAAATCTCCATCCCCTGCTTGCAAATTTTTGACCTTGGCTAAAGGCGGCCTCCAACATCTGAGGCATCTGAGGTGAATTTGAGTAAAACACAGTACACCATCCCCCTCCAAAGCCTATTTCTTAGGGTTTCGAAAGATCTTGGTCCATGTGAGATCCATGAGACCCCTAGAAAACTTATGCCTATCTCCAATGGGCTCATGTAGAGCACAGATTGGCATCCCCTCATGAACCCTGTAGTTAAGGCTAGCATTGAACCAGGGTAAATCATGCAACCTATTGGCCATGTAAGAGTAAAAGCGCCACCTTGTGAGTGGCTCTTATCTTACAGATAGATGAAAACCAGGTTGGATTCTTCTTACACCTAAAATTTCAACGATCTAATTTCCTTAATGAGTTTAAAACGTTCGGTGCAGGAACTCAATGATCTTATTCCTTTGAGTTTAAAATAAATGTCACAAGTAATTTGGGCCATGGAATCGATATATATACACCCTGAAATTTATTCCTTTATATACACCCTGAAATTTATTCCTTTGAGTTTAAAAGAAATGTTACAAGTAATTTGGGCCATGGAATCGATATATATACACCTTGATATTAATAGTAGAATATGGAAATGCAATATTCAACCGGGAAATTCACACCAGCATATGCATTACATGGTTGAAACATAGTCATGTTTGATGCGTATATTAATTCGAATATGACTACTTAGGGCAGGGCTTAATAATCAATGAATTATTTTCATCATTAAGTTAAAAGATTTATTTTATAACTTAGCGTGAGGAAATGCGGCAAGAGCTAACTTAATTTTTTTCCTGATCTATTAAATGCAGCTCAGTAGTCAGCCCATGGCATTCGTATCTATTTATCAGACAAACAAAACAGGTCAAATCAGACTCCAAATTCGCTAACTTTCCTGCGAGGTGGGTGCAGATGATGTGCAGAATGTTGCAGAGGATGCGCAGAGGGCGAGAGCTAACCAGTGCAGAGGATGCGTAGACAGGGCGGTTGCAGAGCATGTGCAGACGGTTGCAGAGGATACGCAGAGCAGGTTCGAAAATGAAAATGGTATTTGGGTGCGAGGGGATGGCAGGTCCCGCGTTCCCAGTGGTTAATTGGCGCGGCACGAGGGAATGGGTCCCGGTGAACGGGCGACGCGGGAAACTGATCGGAAAAACCATGCATAAGACATGTATGGGCGCATGACCATTTTGACATACATGTTATAGCTGGCCTCCATACGGGCATTTAATGCCCTATGGCAGGCTGGTTAGCTCTTGCCTAAGTTTATAGTCTAAATATTATTGTGAGATAATAATATTTGACTTTTCTATTTTTAGCCCGGTAGTCTAAAAATAGACTCCGCCCATATGTCTAAAAATAGAAGTCCATCTATTTTTACCAACATGACCAATCATCCACAAATAGCATCCTGCAACTCATAGACCATGATCCATATGTCTAAAAATAGAC
>APFE030383157.1:17999-33224 GCA_000404065.3 Pinus taeda | reverse complement strand
TTTAGTGGAGGTTCTTGAGGAGAATACCTCACAGAACAAATAGGAATAGTTAGAATGGTGGAACTTCTCGAGGAGAATGCCTCATGGAACTGATAACAGTAATAAATTTTAGCCTCTGTTTAGGATCTGGTTGTTAGAACAAACCAATATATATGTAACTTTTATGCTACTATAAATGGATTTTGACCAAGTGGTTTGATCTTATATTGCTTAAGGAAAGAGGAGGATATCTCTGTGTATTGGTCAATCCTGGAGGCTTTGTGACCTTCGAAATCTTTTCTATGCATCTGAACACCTGTTTGTCTGTTAAATCTGGTATTTATGTATATCTTTGGCTTTCACGCAACGCTTTCTTTTAAAGTCCTTATGATAGTGATTCGGCCTTGGTTTTCCAGTTAATACTCTGATAAGAGTCGATTTGAGTGTTTTTCCTTCATATCGGCATGCTCTGTTTCTAACTTATGCATTGTTTTAGTCCTGCAAGCTAAATTCTTGTTTACACTAAGAAACAGTGAAAAACATAGTCCAAAATTGAAATCCGGACTTGAAGTCTTATAGAGCATGGCTTATATCCATATCAAGTCCGTTAGCGCTATCGCATCACATTGCTTCAGTGGAGAGGTACCGGCCTACTAAACTACTGAAAGCCGATATTGTGATCCTACCAGATCCGAAACATTATAGAGGAGGATTTAAAACCTATCAAGTCTGCAAATAGTTATCAAATCGCAAGTTTGAAGAAACCACAGGTAGATTTCGGGCGAACGAAAGATCGTAACTGACATTTCCCCTTTGACTCTGATTCCATACATATTGTGCCACGTAGCAGTAAGGAGAGAGGGAGAAACCACCTTTTCAAGTGGATTTGGAGTGTGCAGGTCTGTCGGCCGATATGCGTATGAACTGTTAGATCTTGTGGAACAAGATCGATGGTCCATAGGCGTGGGGTAAGTTCAATGGTCAGGGAGTGTTGAGACCATTGGATCTTAAAGAGATCAATGATGAGGAAGTGTGACGGGTTTTAGAAGGCGGATCTCAAGTTTCTTTAAGCCAAGGTTTATATTACCTTCATGTCCGTTTAATATGGAATAACCTGCTGACAGTGTATTTTATATATAATTGCAATACGACATTTTAACCTGCTGATAGTGTATGTTACATATAAATGCATCATTTTTATTTTCAACAGCATCGATAGTGCTAAAAAGGGGCTCTGTTATGAAATCGTGCTTGATAATGAAAGGTTTGGCTTTTTATAGCAAAAGGATTTATTATAACGGCCAAAAGGGAAAGTTTAATTAAGCTGTCAGTCTAGAAATAGATGATTGATACTCCAGTTGGGATTGAAGAAGAGATTCAGCCAGAACTACAGGAAATTGTTTCAGGCTTTGAACGTTTGTCCATATCACTTGCAACCAGACCACCATTGGTGGTATCAAAGCAACCTGTTGACACTGAATTGAATCTCAGAAGCAAGAGAAGGAGACATAATATGGCTTTTAGAGATGGAAGAGGACAAGGATGTGGTGGAAGAGGTCAACCAGTTGCAAATGCTAAGGTGATGGAAGCTATGCAACAGATGCAGGCTAGATTGGAAGCATTAATAGCAGGGAGAAATATAGATGATGGAGATATTAGTGAGCCTGAGCTTGAAGCTGAAGCAGAGGAGGAAGCTATAGAAATTACTCTTGAGATGAGGTTCTTCCAATCAATGTTGAGATCCACAACTAGGCCAAAGATTGAGGTTTCAATATATGAAGGAGGATTGAATATAGAAGAATTGATAGACTGGATTAATGGCATGGAGAAATTCTTTGATTATGAAGAAAATAGAAGATGAGAAGAAATTAAAGTTTGTTGTCACCAAGCTAAAAGGACATGCAACACTTTGGTGGGATGGAGTGCAGGCAGAAAGAAAGAGTCTTGGCAAGCAACCAATCAAGAATTGAAATAGAATGGTAGCAAAGCTAAGAGGTAAGTTTCTACCAAGTAATTATCAGCAAACCTTGTTCAGACAGATGTATAATCTTAGATAGAGGTCTATGACAGTGAGAGAATATACAGAGGAATTCTATAAGGTAAGTATAAGAGCTGGACAAACTCAGGATACAGATGAGAAGGTGGCCAGATATGTGAATGGTCTTAGGATGGACCTTCAAGATAAGATAAGTATATTGTCTCCTAAAACAGTAGAAGAAGCTTATCAGATGGTACTGAAATCTAAAGAAAGCTCATGAAGACATAGTCTGCCAGAGGAAGAGGTACTTTCCAAGGGAAAGGAAGCCAAGGTGGTAGAGGATGATCTACAACACCTAAAGATGGAGCTAGCAGTAGTTCAAACTAGCATGCACCCACAGGAGGTGATGCAAGTGGTAGAGGGAGTTTTTCTAGAAGAAGAGGAGGCAGAGGAAAAGAAAGAGAAGTAAGATGTTACAGGTGTAACAAAGTAGGACACGGAGCTTTTGAGTGTCCAGAGAATGCAAGAACAAGTTAGAGGAATGCAATTGTTGCTCAAGTTGAGGAAGAAGCAACAACAGTGATAGAAGAAGAAAATATACTAGAGAGACAAGAATCTTTGGTAGTCAATAAAGTTTTGCTCAAGCCAGCAAAGGAGACAGTTGAACCATCACAACAAAAGACTTTGTTCAGAACAGTGTGTAAGGTTCAAGGGAAATGCTGTCAGATGATCATTGATAGTGGCAACACTGATAATTTGGTCTCTACAGAAGTGGTGGAGAAATTGAAGTTGAAGACAATCAAAACATCCATCACCTTACAAGGTGTCATGGTTGCAAAAGGGACATCAATTGTTAGTGAATGAACAATGTGAAGTAGAGTTTTAGTTAGGAAAATATAAGGATAAAATTGTATGTGATGTGATGCCAATGGATGTGTGTCACATATTTCTTGGAAGACCTTGGCAATATGACAGAGGAGCTATGCATGATGGGGAAAGAAACACCTACAAGTTTGGTAAGGATGGTATCAATCATAAATTGCTGCCCATGGGAGAAGAGGATGCATCAGGAAAGAAGATTGATCCAAAAACTCTATTACTAGGAGGAAAGGAATACTTGCAATAGGTTGAAGAGAATGAGGTAAATTTTTTTGTAATTTGCAAGCCCAAGGTAATAATGAATTCTACTAAAGTTTCTAATTTACCCATTGAAATTCAAGAAATGGTTGACAACTATTGTGATATCATTGTTGATGATTTGCCTAATGAGTTACCACCCATTAGAAGAATTAGTCATCATATAGATTTGATTCCTGGAGCAAATTTACCAAACAAATCAGCCTATAGAATGACTCCCACAAAAAATGAAGAGGTTAGAAAGCAGGTTCAGGAATTGCTTGACAAAAGACTGATCAGAGAGAGTTTGAGTCCTTGTGCAATACCAACAGTGTTGAGTCCAAAGAAAGATGGAGGCTGGAGAATGTGTATTGATTCAAGAGGCATCAATAAAATCACAATCAGGTATAGATTACCTTTACCTAGAATTGAAGATTTGATGGATTTTTGAGTGGACCAAAGTATTTTACAAAACTAGATCTTAAGAGTGGGTATCAATAGATAAGGATAAGAGAAGGGGATGAGTGGAAAACTACCTTTAAGACAAATGAAGCATTGTATGAGTGGATAGTAATGCCTTTTGGGTTGTCAAATGCACCAAGTACATTTATGAGACTCATGAATGAAGTTCTTAAAGAGTTTATTGCTAAATCCTCTGGACGATATATTAATTTACAACAGGTCTAAGGAAGAGCACATGAGACATCTGAATTATGTCTTACAAAGGTTACAACAAGAGAAATTATTGCTGAATTTGAAGAAATGTTCATTCATGAAAGAAGAATTGGTGTATTTGGGTTTTTTTTTGTTTCTGCTGAAGGATTGAAGATAGATCCAGAGAAGATCAAGGCAATCATGGAGTGGCCTTCACCTAAAAGCATCTTTGAGGTAAGAAGTTTCCATGATCTTGCTTGTTTTTATAGGAAATTCATAAGAAATTTTAGTAAGATCAATGTTCCTATTATTGAGACCATAAATAAGGATAAACAATCATTTAGATGGATTGTTGAAGCAGAAACAAATTTTCAGCTGTTGAAGAAGAAGATCACTGAAAAAGCTATTTTGGTTTTACTTGATTTTAGTAAACCTTTCCAAGTGAAATGTGATGCTAGTGGAGAAGCTATTGGAGGTGTTTTAAGTCAGGAAGACAGATCTATAACTTATTTTAGTGAAAAGCTAAATGATTCAAAGAATAAGTAATCTTCTTATGATAAAGAGTTTTATGCAATTGTGTAGTGATTGAAGAAGTGGAGACATTATCTAATGTCAAAAGAGTTCATACTTTATTTAGATAACCATGCATTGCAGTATATTATGCAACAACCAAAGCTTAGCTAGAAACATGCTAAATGGGTAGAGTATCTTCAAGGTTTCCATTTTGTCTTGAAGCACATAAATGGCCAATCAAACAAAGTTGCAGATGCCTTAAGTAGGAGAAATGTATTACTTCAAAAGAGTCAAATTCAAGTGTTGGGTTTTGATTTTCTTAAAGAATTATATGAGACATATTTAGATTTTAAAGAGGCATTTGAAGCTTGTAAGAATCATGTTTTGATGGATAGGAATAAATGGTTGGATTATTTCTTACAAGATGGGCTGTTGTTTAAGAGAAATCAATTGTGCATGCCAAACTGTTTTATGATGGAGAACTTAATCAAAGAAAAACATAGTGGTGGACTTGCAGGACATTTTGGTATAGATAAGACTTATGGACAGTTGAATAGATTCTATTTCTACCCGAAATGAGATATGAAGTGGAAAAGTACATGAAAACTTGCAAAGTCTGTCAATATGCAAAGGGAAGAAGCCAAAACACAGGTTTGTATGTTCCATTACCAATTCCAGATAGGCCTTGGGATATGGTAAGTATGGATTTTGTTTTTGGCTTACCAAAGAATCAAGGAGGAAATGATTCAATTTTTGTTGTAGTGGACAGATTTTCAAAAATGGCACATTTTATTCCATGTTATAAAACGAGTGATGCTACTCACATTGCTAATTTGTTTTTCAAGGAGATTGTAAGATTACATGGGTTTCCTAAAAGAGTATTGTCTCATACAGGGATTCCAAATTTCTTGGACATTTCTGGAGGACATTATGGAAGAATTTGGGAACTAAACTGAGTTTCAGTTGTACCTATCATCCACAAAGTGATGGATAGACTGAAGTTGTGAATAGGAGTTTGGGTAATCTTTTAAGGAGTCTTACTGCAGAAAATCCAAAGTAGTGGGATCAAGTGTTGGGACAGGCTGAATATGCATATAATGACTCACCTAATAGGAGTACATGGTAGAGTCCATTCCACATAGTTTATGGAATGCATCCAAGAGGAGTATCTGAGTTAAGAAACTTGGGAAAAGATGAGATGAGAAGTGCAGAGGGTGAATATTTTGCTTCAAAAATGTAAGCAATACGTGAACAAGTGAAACAACAGCTATAGGATAGCAACATCAAGTACAAAACCAGAGCAGACATGAGAAGAAGAGAGGTGAACTTTGAAGTTAGAGATTTGGTTTTAGCACACCTAAGGAAGGAAATATTTCCAAAGAGGGAGTATAGCAAATTGAAGTTCAAGAAAATTGGACCATGCAGAGTATTAAGGAAATTTTTTTCAAATGCATATGAAGTTGAATTACCCCTTGATGTTGGAATATCTCCAATTTTCAATGTTTTTGATCTGTACAAGTATGAAGGTGAAATTGAAAAAGATACAGGAGAAGACCAAGAGACACATGAAGTTGACTAGGTAAAACAATTACTTACAACAAAGGAAATGCAACCAAAAAGTATTTTGGGCAAGAAAGTGTTCAAGAAAACCAGAGGACAGGAGTACCTTCAGTATATGGAAGGATTAGCCAATTGCTAAAGCTACTTCGGTAACAGAAAACATGCTACAGAAATTGGGTAGTTTTGTAAAAGAGCTCATGGACAAGAGCCCATGAAGAATTTTGTCCTAAGGATTCTGATGCAGGAGCATGAGACTTGGAGGGAAAAGACTTCAAACTTATTCCAAAAATACAAAAAAATCTACAAGAAAAGGAGTGGGATCCTTTAGCCATCAATTTCCATGTTTTTCTAGTTAAGCATAGGGATAGAATCTAGGAATAATTCTTGATGCAATAAGTGTTGATTAGTTAAGTTGTAGTGGAGGTTCTCAAGGAGAATACCTCGCAGAACAAATAGGATTAGTTAGCAAAGTGGAGATTCTCGAGGAGAATGCCTCATGGAACTGATAGAAATAATAAATTTCAGCCTCTATTTTAGGATCCAGTTATTAAAACAAACCAGTATATATGTATCTTTTATGCTATTGCCAAGGGATTTTGATTGAGTGGTTTTATCTCATATTGCTTAAGGAAAGAGGAGGATATCTCTGTGTATTGGTTGATCCCAGAGGCTTTGTGACCTTCGAAACCCTTTCTATGTGTCTAAACACCTGTTTGTCTGTTAATTCTGGTATTTATGTGTATCTTTGGCTTTCATGCAGTGCTTTCTTTTAAAGTCCTTATGTCAGTGATTCGGCCCTAGTTTTCCAGTTAATACTTTGATAAGAGTCGGTTTGAGTGTTTTTCCTTCATATCGGTGTGCTCTATTTCTAACTTATGCCTTGTTTTAGTCCCACAAGCAAAATTCTTGTTTACACTAAGAAACAGTGGAAAACATAGTTCAAAATTTAAATCCAGACTTGAAGTCTTATAGAGCGTGGCTTATATCCATATCGGTTCGTAAGTGCTATCACATCACATCACTTCAGTGGAGAGGTACCGGCCTATTGAACCACCGAAAGCCAATATTGTGATACTACCAGATCTGAAACATTATAGAGGAGGATTTAAAACCTATCGAGTCTGTAAATAGTTATCGCATCACAAGTTTAAAGAAACTGCGGGTGGATGGAAGACTGTAAGCGGTATTTCCCCTTCGGCTCCGATTCCATACATATTATTCCACGTAGCAGTGAGGAGAGAGAGGGAGAAACCACCTTTTCAGGTGAATTTGGAGTGCGCAGGTCTATCGACTGATATGCCTATGAATCGTTAGATCTTGCAGAACAAGATCAACGATCCACAGGCGTGGAGTAATTTCGAAGTCCGGGGAGCATTAAGACCGTTGGATCTTAAAGAGATCAATGTTGAGGAAGTGTGATGGGTTTTAGAAGGCGGATCTCAAGTTTCTTTAAGCCAGGGTTTATATTACCTTCGGGTCCATTTAATATGGAATAAACTGCTGATAGTGTATTTTATATATAATTGCATTACAACATTTTAACCTGCCAATATTGTATTTTACATCTAAATTCATCATTGCTATTTTCAATAGCGCCATAGTGCTAAAAAGAGGCTCCGTTATGAAATTGTGCCCGATAACGAAAGGTTTGGCTTTTTACAGCAAAAGGATTGATTATAGCGGCCAAAGGGAAAGTTTAATTAAACAGTTAGTCTAAAAATAGATAACTGATACTCTAGTTGGGATTGAAGAAGAGATTCAACCAGAATTAGTGGAAATTATTTCAGGGTTTTAACATTTGTCCACATCACCTGCACCCAGGCCACCAAGGAATGATCCAGGTGGATATTGGTGGCCACCCACAAAGTCCACTTGGACCCCCACCATTTTTTCTTTCAACTTTTCAGTTTCCTTAATTGTAGCACAATTTATTATTTTTAGCAGTTTTTCGGGTCTTGAACTTCCGAAGCCGTTTTGAGGCCCTAAATGACGTTTTTTTGGGAAAAATGGGAGAAACATGGAGCCATGGTCCAATGTTTCTCTTCAAAAATTTGTAGTTCTTGGACAGATCTTTCTAATGGAATATTGTTCGCGACAAACAGAGATCGTATGCCAAAGTTACGACCCCGGGAAGTTGATGTACCAATTTACCCAAACAGGGCCCATAGTTTGGTATTTCATCTTCTAGGGTTAGGTTTTTTGGATGTTCAGGGTTTTCCATTATTTCTCAACAATAAGTAGGCCTTCTAGCCTCATTGTAACACAATTTAGAGGCATATAGCCACCACATCTCTTCTAAGAGATAAGCTACCATCGCCCTAGTTGGTTTATTTCCATTTCTATTTGTAAGCATCTTTCAGTATTTTATAGTAATGAAATGAAGTATTATTTCCGCTGCATATCTATATTTATGGTTATTTCTGTAATTTGTTGCATTCCTATATAAATCTGAATCAAAGGTAGTGAATCTATGTCCATAGATTCTAGAGGCAGTGTTGGTGGTTTTAAGTGGTGATATGAGGCCCTAAATGGATATCCTTTCAAGAATGGGTAGCCACTCCAAATGTATTATCAAGGTGTTTTAGATGAATAGGATCAACATAATTGGTTTGGCTTTATGTGCCTTATGGTCCTTTAGTCCCAGGGAAAAAATAAGTTTTCTCAAAGAATTGAGAGACTTGCATCATCTCTTCCATTGTGAATTTTTTATCCTAGGGAGAGACTTTAACATGATCAGGAATTTGAAGGAGAAAAAAGGTGGGATTTGTCGATAGGAATTGGCAATGATCTTATTCCAAGACTAGATCCAAGAGTTAAATATAGTTGACGTGGACATGATAAATGGAGTACACACTTGGAACAATTGTCATGGGGGTCAACATCATAGAAATATGATGTAGAATTGCGACTGCTCACAAGAAATTTTAATCTAAATCAAGAGACACAATTCTACTCTATTGTTTTGTGGAATTTAATCCACAATTTAGAACCACAATCTCAAACATGCAATAACAAATAATTCACATGCAAAATATATTTCTAGGGGAAAGAAACTGGTAAAAACCCCTTAAGTCAGCATGCATTAAATTAGATGAATAGAGATGTATTACAATTGCTAGCTCGGTATGAACTCAACCTGCAAGTGAATAACCCATCTCTCTACTCAATGAGAAGCTCTAACCCAAACTTAGTCAATTTTTTTCTTAGCTTGAGTCCCTATTTCCTTTCACAAATTATGAGGAATTAAGCTCCTATTATTTAGGAATTTTCCTCCAATTGATTGCACAATTTCCAACATTAATCATCTAATTGTGTGTAACACATGTACACTCAAGACTAGTCCACAACGAATGTTACACTGCCTTGGAATCTCCACCACAGTTGGGGAACTTGAACTCTCTACATGCAATAACTATTTTGGGTTGATTGATAAGTTAATTGGATGATAACTGAGTTAGACTGGTGTCCCACTACATAACTAACATTCCACTAGTTCCTTCAAATGTTAGAACTATTTTAATTGAACTCAAATAGATATAACTGAACTGGATTACTAAAATTTAGAAATTAGACATGATTAACTGAACTCTAATCCCTCTAACTTGAATTTACTTATCTAATTGAGTGACAAGAGCCATGTCACACAAGTTAATTGCATCCAAGTTGTATGTTGATGTGGAAATTCAAATTTTCTCAAATTGACCAAGGCAAAGTCAAATTGATACTTTCTTGTTGTAATTTTCAACACTCCCTCTCAGTAAGAAAAGGATTATCAAACACCCCTATCATGCACCTGTGGAATATAGACTTCCCTCTTGACAAAGCCTTTGCCAAGATGTCAACATCTTGTTCCTCAGTTGGAATGTATTGTAGCAACATTATCCACCTCTACACACAATCTTGTAAATGATGATACCAAATATCTATATGCTTAGATCAATTGTGAAATATCAGATTCTCAGAGAGCTTAATGCAACTTTGACTATCATAATAGATCACAATTGGATCCATTAGTTGACAAAATAGTCCTACAAATATCCTTCTCATCCATATTGCCTAACATGTTGCTTGACTTGCAGCCATGTATTCTGCTTATACCAAGATGAGTGCCATAGGTCTTTGCTTCTCATTGTACGAGGAAATTGCTGCGAACCCAACATGGAAAATTCTACCTAATGTACTCTTTCAGTCTGATGGACTACCTACCTAATATGCATCTATGAAGCCACAAAACTTCACTTCCTTGTCTGTCTATACCATAATCCATACTTGTTAGTTCCTCTAAGGTACCGTAAAATGTGCTTAGTTGCCTTCTAATACAATTTGGTTGGCCTAAATATAGCTTGGTTGAGCTTGTGGATTGCATAGGACATATCTAGACATGTGTTTTCAAGATACATCAGTGAACCCACTAATTGTTAATAAATGGTAGCATCCAACTCTTCACTTGAAGTGGTATTCTCATTCCCCTAGTTGGTCACTAGAGGTGTCTCCATGGGCTTACAGCTCTCCATGCAGAATCTCTGTAGTATCTTGTTGGCATACTTATCTATAGACACAGACAATTCCCCATCACATTGCCATACTTCCAACCCAAGGAAGTAGTGCATGAGACCCATGTCCTTTTGAAAAGTGTAACTAGGTTCGGTCTTCATAATGACATGTAATTATGATTTTTTCAAATGATGAAAAAGAAGAAAAATAAAATTACTATTGTAATGCTTGCTTCATGGGTTTCATGAGCAAGAGATTTTACTTTTAGATGATTCCCATTGAGAGCCTTTAGAATTTGTCATTAAAGTCAAAAGAGTCAATGTCATGTATGAAGAACCCTTCTTGTGGATATTACAAATGTATATGAGTCTATAGAATTGTCAAGAATCCTTCCAAAGAAAATCACTAGTTATCCTCTTCAAGTCAGCATCAAGATGAAGTGGAAGATTCATGTCAGCTCACCTAAATAGAGACATAATTGTTCAAATGTTTCATGTCATTTTATTTATGATGAACATACTACTATATATAGGGACCTCAGCCTATTCCACAAAGACATAGTTCAGATCAGCTCTGAGATTTGGATGACTATTTCAGAGAGGAAGTTTCAGCACCCTAACATAGAAACACAGTTCAGTGAGGAGACTACAGTTCAGTGAAGTCAAGGAGTTTAATTTACCCCTGTAATTCGGATCATAGTTGCAGTGACAAGTAAAGTCAATAAGTTTGAATAACTCTGTGAAATCTAGGTGGACAACTGGAGTGACAAGTTTGATATAAATTCAAGAAAGAAGCTCAAATAAAGGTACATAGAATCTCGGTGTAAGTGCAGATATTACAATGCAGATTGGAGTAGAGAAGGTAGAAAAAGTTTCGGTGATACCACAGTGACATCCCCTCACTATCTCTATGCTATATCAAAGTAAGGTCTCATTAATATGACAATGAAGAGGTATCATAGTAAAGGAGATCTCGATGTCAAGACATTGATAAGATCTCAGTGGTGACAACGTCTCGATGTTAGGAAGGTCGAAGTGGAAGAGTGTTAGGTCCCTGAAATACTAGTGATTACCCCATTACTATGGTCATTGTATCCCTTATTGTTATTATTGTGCCCCTATTATCCCCATATTGTTATTAGTGTGCCCCATAGAAACCCACTATTGTTATTGTTGTGCCCTTATGTTATTATTGTTATTTCGGCTTGATTATATTGTGACCCCTTAGACTCCTATATATAGAAGGGAGGTTTAGTCATTTGTATCATCCAAAAATTGTTCATTTGTGTAATGTAAAGGAGGTTTCCCCCTCGAAGAGGATGAACCCTAAGCTGTTGATCTGTCTTTTCTATATTTTTGTGAGCTGGTTTCCTAACATTTGGTACATTAGAGCTTTGGATTCTAGGGTTTCGCTGCTTCAAACAGGTCATCATGGAATTTTCACTATAACTTTATTTATACACGTTTTAGAAGCCAAAAAGAAAACCCATTTGAGGCGAAATCGTTCTGAACTTCAGGTCTGAATTTCAGAGCTTTTTCGCTATATTTGAGGAGATATGATCTGTGGAAGTTAGGGTTTTTGCAAACTTTAGAATTACATTCCAAACAAGTGACCTTGGGAAAAGTGTCATAACTTTTGTTTTGAGCATCAATTTGAAATTTAGTAAGAATTTTTGGAACAAGGACGGCATATAGTTTTTTGTATATCAATTTCAGGTACTAAGGTTGAAACAGTGACACGTGGCACTTCATATAAGTTCACTCTACTGAACTAGTCTATAATCAGGTCATGGTGGGAGATTTGGCATAACTCTTGCTTGGAGAATCCAATCTTGATAAGACTTGCAGGATTAGAAAGAGGACCCAAAGGGCTACTACAAGACATGATTTCAGATATTCGATATCCGTAGTTACAGAGATACAACATATTCAATATCGAGCTATTACAAAGTGAAAAAAAGGTGTGTAGTTGTTTTTAAATTTTTCATAAGATTGATTTGAAAAATTAGTTTGAAGGAATTCAAAGGGACTAGTGAAGAATTATTAGCATTAATCGATGCTCCAAATAAAGAAAATGGAAACAGCTAGTAAGAAACCTGAAAGCTCTAGCATGACTCGTGATAATGAGGAAGAAATGCAACAGGATATATCAAAATTACAAGACCAAGTACAACAAATCTCACTCTCACAAAAGGTAACTGAAGCCAAGATGAATGGCTCGGAAGCTAATACGAATGGCATGCAAGTTAAGAATGATGGCATGGAAGCTAAGATGAATGTCATGGATGCTAAAATGAATGGCATGGATGCTAAGATGGAAGAATTGAAGATAAATTTGAATAAGTTGCTACAAGAAATGGTTACTAATGGTGAAAAGGTAGTAAAGGAAATTCATGATGAAAACAAAAGCAATGTTAATCATGATTTCATAGACTTTAGTTTTGGATTGAAGACCCACCATGTTCCAAAAATCGATATCAGGAAGTTTGATGGAAAAGATCCTGGAACATGGATACTATAGATGGAGCAATTTTTCGATCTCCATAATGTGCAAAACACACAAAAGGTACGTATTGAAATATTTGGAACCAATTTAGTTTGTATGATATCTATGGCTTTTCTCTCATAAACAAATTGTCACTTAGGCAATTTTTACGGAAGAACTGACAACACATTATGAGGATACAAAAAGCAACACCTTTTTTAGCTAGTTGATAAATCCCAAACAAAAGGGCTCAATGAAGGAGCACATTGAGGACTTCCCAAAATTGAACATAAGGGTAAAAGATATTCTAGAGGAGCATAGGATTGATGTGTTCATAGGGACTTTTAAGGATAATATCCAACATGAGGTTCACCTTTGGGAAACTGATTCATTCGAGAAGGCATTCAAGTTAGAAAGAAAAATTGAAATCAAAATTATGGCAACCAGGAATCCTACCACTCACAACTATAAAGATGGAAGTTTTGTTTCCCCTAGCCTTCGACAACCTACAATGTTGACACCATGACAATTGGAAGAAAAAAGAGAAAAAGGGATTTGTTGCAGTTGTGATAGAAAATACATTAAAAGGTTACAAGTGTGCTCAGAAGAAATTATTCTACATAGATTGTGAGGAGGAGGAAGAAAAGGAACAAGAAATGTCAAAAGAAGAGGATATACTCTAGGAACAAACCCTATATAAAGAAGAAATGAATCCGACCATATCTTGTAATGCATTGGATAGAATTACCACTCCTCAAACTATCAATATAGAAGGACATATCAAGAAGAAAAATGTAATAATGTTGATTGATTCGGGAAGTACCCATAATTTTACTCATTATAAGATAGCCAAGGAATTGAATTGCTTCCTATATCTAGCACCAAAGTGTCAAGTAATGGTTGCAAGTGGTGGAATCATAAATTGCTCAGGAAAGTGCCATAACATCAACTATCCATGGGATAATATGTATTTAATAGCCCAATGCTTTCCATTCCAATGGGTGGCATTGATGTTGTACTAAGAGTCCAATGGCTACAATCCTTGGGTACAATAGCTTTTAATTTTTGAGAACTTTTCATGAAATTTTGTGTGGAAGGAAAGGAAGTTGAATTAAGGGGTATTGCAAGGAAACCATTAAAGATAATAAGCTCTAACAGTATGAAAAAGCTTCTAAATAAGGAACACCAAGGTGTAATTGCAAAATTATGTTCGCTAGAGGTTCCCACATTGAAATCCTCTATTTCTCCAGATCTCCAAAAAGTCTTGGACAAACATTCCAAGGTATTTGAGACTCCCAAAGGCCTCCCACCTATTTGTGACCATGATCATGCTATTCATTTGATTGCAGGAATTTTTCCTCCAAACATTAGCTCGTACATATATCCCTATGCTCAAAAGAGTGAAATTGAATGTATGGTTGCAGAAATGCTAGAGGCTGGTATAATTCAACCTAGTCAAAGTTCTTTCTTTGCTCCAACAGTATTGGTGCACAAGAAGGATGGATCATGGCGGATGTGTCCGGATTATAGGGAGCTCAACAAGCTCACTATTAAAGATAAATTTCCCATTCCTGTCATTGATGAATTATTGGATGAATTGCAGGGATCAATTTACTTCACCGAGGTGGATCTTTGTTCAGGATATCATCAAATCAGAATGAAGGCTGAAGACATTCTGAAAACAACATTTAGAACTCATGAGGGTCATTATGAAGTTTTGGTCATGCCTTTTGGCCTTACCAATGCACCTTCTACATTTCAAGTTTTGATGAATTCCAATTTCAAACCTTTCCTTAGAAAATTTGTGTTGTATTTTTGATGATATTACTAATCTACAGGCAAGCTTGGAAGGATCATGTGAAACATGTTTAGGGTTCTCCAAACTATTGGAGGAAAAACAATTATATGCAAAAAGCTCCAAATGTTTCTTTGGAGTACAAGAGGTGGAATATCTGGGACATATTGTATCTCATGAAGGTGTTAAGGTAGGCCCTATCAAAATTAAAGCCATTAAGGGATGGAAAATCTCCACATCCATAAAGCATTTGTGAGGATTTCTCGGGTTGATAGGGTATTATCGCAATTTTGTTAATAATTATGAGAGAATAGCAGCACCTTTAACGACATCCTTGAAGAAAGGTGCATTTTCATGGACTCCATAAGCAACAAAGGCCTTGGAACATCTTAAAGAGGCTACATGCCAAGCACCGGTCTTAGCTATGCCAGACTTCACAAAAACCTTTATTGTGGAATGTGATGCTTTAGGAAATGGAATTGGTGTTGTTTTAATGCAAGATGAAAGACCCATTGCTTTTGAAAGTCCTACAATCAAAGGAAAGTATTTACACAAAGCTCTTTATGAGAAGGAAATGTTGGCAATACTACATGCACTTAAGAAATGGTGACCCTACCTAATGGGAAGACACTTCAAGGTAAAAATGGATCAT
>APFE030383157.1:3890-17989 GCA_000404065.3 Pinus taeda | reverse complement strand
CTTGGGTTGACAGGGTATTATCGCAAGTTTGTTAAGCATTATGGGAGAATAGCAGCACCTCTAACAACATTATTGAAGAAAGATGCATTTTCATGGACTCCGGAAGCAACAAAGGCCTTTGAACATCTTTAAGAGGCAATGTGCCAAGCACCGGTCTTAGCTACACCAGACTTCACAAAAACCTTTATTATGGAATGTGATGCTTCAAAATGGAATTGGTGCTATTTTAATGCAAGATGAAAGACCCATTGCTTTTGAAAGTCGTCCAATCAAGGGAAAGTTTTTACACAAAGCTATTTATGAGAAGGAAATGTTGGCAATACTCCATGCACTTAGGAAATGGAGACCCTACCTAATGGGAAGACACTTCAAGGTAAAAACAGATCATGATAGCCTTAAATACTTTTTAGAACAAAGATTATCCTTTGAAAAGCAACAAAAGTGGGTCACAAAGATGTTGGGTTATGACTTTGAAATCATCTACAAAAAAGGGAAGCAAAATGTGGTGGCAGATGCACTCTCAAGAAAGGATGAGGATGTGAAGCATTGTTGTGCGCCATTTCTATTATCCACAGATTGGATAAATGAAGCAAGGGAGGAATGGAAGAATGACAAAGAACTATGGGCACTTATTCGAAAGCTACAACAAGATTCCAGTACGTCTGATACATTTAGCTGGAAAAATGGTTCGTTATGGTACAAAGATCGCTTATACCTCTGTAAGAATTCCCAGCTAAAACAAAAGATTCTTATGGAATTGCACACTTCTCCCTTAGGAGGGCACTCGGGATTTTTAAAAACTTACCACAGGGTAAAGAAGGAATTTTTTTGGGATGGCCTTAAATCATATATTCAAAAGTTTGTGGTGGAATGTTTGGTTTTCCAACAAAATAAAGTTGAAACAATTAAGAACCCGGGTCTGTTACAACCTTTATCCATTCCAAGCCAACGTTGGGGGGAGGTTTCAATGGATTTTATCATAGGTTTACTCAAGTCTGAAGGAAAGAGTGTCATCATGGTGGTAGTTGACAGACTTACCAAGTATGCACACTTTTGTGCATTATCAGATCCATTTAAAGCCAGTACATTTTCTAATGCATTTATGGAAGCAATTCAAAAGCTACATGGAAACCTAAATATTATTGTAAGTGACAGAGATCCCATTTTCACTGGAAATTTTTGGACAGAATTATTTTCTTGTCTCAGTACTCAATTAGCTCATAGCTCATCTTATCATCCTCAATCTGATGGGAAAACTCAGATAGTAAACAAATGTTTGGAAGGATGTATTCGTTGCTTTGTAGCTAATAAACAGACATAATGGATCAAATAGTTGTCTCTGGCTTAATGGTGCTATAACACTTCCTTCCATACTCTAGCAAAAATGACCACATTTATGGCACTTTATGGATATCATCCACTATCCATCACATCATATTTAAGAGAAAATTCTAAGGTTCAAGTAGTGGAACATCACATCGAGCATCAACAACAAGTTCTCCGACTCTTAAAGGATAACCTCATGTTGGCTCAAAATAGAATGAAACAACAGGCAGATCAACATCGCAATGAAAGAAGTTTTGATGTAGGTGACTGGGTATTCCTATGGCTACAACCATATAAAAAAATGTCCCTCAAGCAAGCTAAGATGGATAATAAATTATCACCAAAGTATTATGGTCTATACAAGGTGTTGCAAAATATTGGTACTATGGCATACAAATTGGAGTTTCCTGCAGCTTCCCAAGTGCACCCAATTTTCCATGTTTCATGTTTAAAGAAGGTTATCGGTGACAAGCTCCCAGTTCAAACAATATTGCCAAAACTTGTCGAGGAAGGAAAAGTCATATTGGAACCGAAAGAGGTCATAGAAACAAGACCTCGATAGCTACAAAATCGATCAATTTCGGAGCATCTCATCAAGTGGAAGAACTTATTCACTGAAGATTCCACATGGGAGGATGAGAATTTTATACAGAAGCATCCAAAATTGCTCAATCATTGAGGACAACACTTCTCGGAAGGAGAGGGGCATGTTAGGTCACTATAATACTAGTGATTCCCCCATTATTGTCATTGTATCCCTTATTGTTATTCTTGTGCCCCTATTGTCCCCATATTGTTATTAGTGTGCCACATAGAAACCCACTATTGTTATTGTTGTGCCCTTATGTTATTACTGTTATGTCGGTTTGATTATATTGTGACCCCTTAGACTCCTATATATAGAAGGGAGGTTTAGTCATTTGTATCATCCAAGAATTGTTAATTTGTGTAATTGAAAGCAGGTTTCTCCCTTGAAGAGGCTGAATTCTAAGGCATTGATCTATCTTTTCTATCTTTTTGTGAGCTGGTTTCCTAACAAAGAGGATTCAAGAATAAGGTTGATTTTCAAGAGAACCTGTGTCTTGGTCTTGGAGTGACAACTAGGTCAAGGGTATTGGTCTTGGTATTTGTTAATTGGAGTCCCTATAAGAAGAATTTGTGCAATTTATCCTCTCAAAGAGTGAGAGGTTTTGGCCCTAACTCATAGCCTACATACTGTGTCTCTTGTCTATTTATGTCTGTGCATTGGTATTTTTTTCATGAAGAATAACACTAATAACTAAATAAAATAAGATCCTAATCTAAAGTCGTAAAAATCACTCACAAGCAGTTACTAATGGAAGATAAATCACCTAATACTTGATGCCCTAGATTTCTCAACATGGTATCAGAGCTAAGGTGACAAATTCAAGGAAGGGCATCTTATCAAGGGACACTCAAGGATTGAATCTCAAGAAAGGCATCAAAGCAATTCGAAGGATATCAAATTACATCGAAGTATCAAAACCTAGATCGAAGAAGAAGTTTACACCAACAAAACTTTTGGATCCTCTAGTTATCATCACAAGACCACAAATATTGTTATCAAGTTGAAGACATCTACAAAGAAAGGTAGCCCAAAGTATAGACATCCAAGAGAAGCACTTCAAGGACAAATATCACATCATCTTGGAGAAAGTCGAAACCCTAGAAGCATTTTTGGGATCTACACTCGTTCGCCACCGAAGAAGTCAAAGTATCATGAAGGCTAGTTGTCAAAAGAAGGCTAAAGGCATTGTCATCATCTTAAAAAGGCTATAAGGAAAGATCATTCTCATTGAAGCAAGGACCCCTCCCTTAAATAATATCATCCAAGGAAGCATCAAGACATCCTCATCAATCACCATCAACAAAGGGAGCTAGATAAAAAGGCATTGTCATCATAAAAGGGGAAATCTCCTTCTATTGAAGAAGGGATTTCATTTAGAAGAAGATCTTCCAAAGAGGGCACTAATACATCTTCATCAACAACCATAAAAGGGATCAAGCTAAATATTTCATCTTCACTTGTCAAATAAGTATCTTTTATTCTATAATCTAATCTAGTAAAATGGCTTCGTTTTGCAAGGAGATCTATAAGCTGGTTGCATCATCGAACTTCCTAGTATGGAAAAGGAGGATAGACATAGTCCTCGAAGAAGGTGAATTCATTGATTGCATCAATGGAAAAGTATCCAAACCATATGAAGGTCAAGCATTATCTGAATACATGGAAAGGGATCAAAGGGCTCAAGGGATCCTAATGAAATCAGTCAAAGGTCCCTTCATTCCCTATATAGAAGGATTGGAGACATCAAATAAATATACGATAAGCTAGTATAACTATTCACTGAAGATGTGATAATAAAGGTCATATCACTTAGATCTGATCTACACAAATTTAAGGTATCAAAGGATGAAGGGTTATCTTCATAAGATCTCAACTGCAAGATCTGGGAGAAATGATATCGGATAAGGAGATAATCCTCATTGTTCTAAATGCACTAATTGATGAACAAGATAACAAATGTTGATAAGGATGAGAAAGTTATCCAATTCAACAACTTGTGGTTTCTACGAAAGATAGGAGATGACAGGTTGAAGTAAAAAAATGTTGAAGGATCAAATGAAAGGATTCAAACATTTACAGGAAGTCCAAGGAAGAGGAAAACCATTAGAAGCAATAGCTTGTGACATCACCATAGGAAACATGAAGGATGTCTGGAACAAAATATATGGAAATCAACTATGAAGGATATAGCTCTTGGAAACCTCATTGAAAGCTCAAGTGATACTTATGTAAAAAGGAAGAAGTCATCTAGTACAAGGTTCGTCATACATCTGTCAAAAGGAAACATCTGCTGATGGGGATACTTTAGATCCAAAATATTCTCTGATGGAATCTTCATTCAAAGGTTCACTAATCAAGAGGGCAAGCAAGTGTTTCATCAAGAATTCCAAACTTGAAGCTCTTTCAATCAAGGAAGTTGTTGTAGGAAGCCTAGATGACCTAAATGTAAATGAGGTATGTATGCTTGTATTTCATTTTATAAATTCATGTTGTATGGTTTCAAGCAACTTAGATCACTACTCTATCTTGAGAAGCATGATCAAAGGAGAGGAATCTCCTCCTATGAAAGGATGCTGGAAGGCAAGACTCGCACTAGATGAAATCAACATAATATGTCCTCAGATGAAAAATGAGGTGGTTGACAGTAATTAGAGGAACTCTTATTGGAAGTTCATGGGAATTAAATATGTGAAGAAAGGAAGGAAGAGAATGTGAACTATGCAACCATGGAAAATGAAATCAACATCTGAGGACTAGAATATTTGACTAGGAAATCTCCCAGAAATATATGAAGAGTTTGATTAAAGCTTGAAAAAGATGGATACCCCTGATAATGGATATATTTGGGAGATATGTCAACATTTAAGTAGGATGATGATGCAAACTGGAAGATGTCATGATGAAAGACCATCACAAATGTAATTTTGATTTAAGTGTTCATTTCTTATTTTTGAACAAATATCTGGACGAACTTATGTGGGACTTCCAAAGGAAGAAATGTGGATGTATTCCCAGAGGACCATGTAGATGGATGTAAGATCCTTCCGAAGAAGATAGTATAAAGAAGACAACATGACATGGAGAAATGCTAGATGTAGATTGATGGATCGATTTCTAATGAAATGAATGATGACATGACTAAATCAAGGATGAAAGCTATGGATGGTCCGTTCCCTATGAAGAAGTCCCAAAAGATGAAGACTTCGTGACAAAGAAATTCATGACATCAAAGGAAGGAGCTCTTCAAGCATATAGTTGACTTTTCAACCCCACCTGAAGAGCTTTTGTAGGTCCCTAATTAAGAGGGGCCCTGGAAGCAGGTTTCTTACTTGGAAGAAACTTAGAAATTTCTAAGCCAAGAAGGAGCTTCGGTACATTCCTTTCGTAGGAATGAATACATTTCTTTATTAGATTGGATATTTCCTCCCTAATTAAGAGGGAGAGATAGACACATAATTCTTGTCTTCACTGGGAATAAATAATGTAATATTGGGTAATCATTTTGAATATGATGCTCTTTGAGGATAATGCAGGGCATCCAAGATAAGAGTAGCCATAGAGGACTGATATTCTTTGAGGACTAGGAATCCAAGATAAGAATAGTCCTGGTGGAACACACCCTGAGAACCCACGTGGGGTATGTTCCAAGAGAGACAATGATAAGGGTATATATAATTTATAAATCATTGTCTCGCCAACATTGAACTCGAATCTTATGGGGAGATAGAGATGTTAGTAAAGGCCTTGCTATGTGACAATGCTAGTTGATATGATGCTATAAAGATGGGTTACCAATCTGATTCTTCTTATGATAAATTCTTCATATTGAGAATGAAAAAGTACCATTATGAATACCTCCCTAATTAAGAAGGAGTGTTGAAAAGTGTAATTAGGTTCAGTATTCATAATGACATGTAATTGTGATTTTTGTAAATGATGAAAAAGAAGAAATATAAATTTATTACTGTAATGCTTGCTTCATGGGTTTCATGAGCAAGAGATTTTATTTTTAGATGGCTCCCATTGAGAGCCTTTATAATTTGTCATTAAATTCAAAAGAGTCAATGTCATGTATGAATAACCCTTCTTGGGAATATTACAAATGTATATGGTTTTATAGAATTTTCAAGAATCCGTCCAAAGAAAAGCACCAATTCTCCTCTTCAAGTCGGCCTCAAGATGAAGTGGAAGATTCATGTTGGCTAACCTAAATAAAGACACAATTTTTCAAATGTTTCATGTCAACTTATTTATGACGGAGATACTACTATGTAAAGGGAACTTGGCCTATTCCACACAGACATAGTTTACATCAGCTCTAGGATTTGGATGAGTATTTCAAAGAGGAAGTTTTGATGCCCTAACAAAGAAACACAGTTCGGTGATGAGACTATAGTTCAGTGAAGTCAAGAAGTTCGGTTTGCTTCTGTAATTCGGCTCACAGTTGCAGTGAAAAGGAAAGTCAATAAGTTCAAATAACTCTATAATATTTGGGTGGACAAGTGCAGTGACAATTTTGATATCAATTCAAGAAAGAAACTCAAATAAAGGTAAACAAAATAATGGTGTAAGTGCAGAGATTACAGTGCAGATTGGAGTAGATAAGGTGGAAAAAGTTTCTTTGATACCACAGTGACATCCCCTCACTATCTCGGTGCTATATCAAAATAAGGTCTGCGTAATATGATAGTGAGGAGGTATAATAGTAAAGGAGATCTCAGTGTCAAGACATTGATAAGATCTTGGTGGTGACAAGGTGTTGATGATAAGAAGGTCGAAGTGGAAGAGGATTCAAGACAAAGGTTGATTGTTAAGAGAAATTGCATCTTGGTCTTGGAGTTGAAACTAGGTCAAGGGTCTTGGTCTTGGTATTCGTCAATTGGAATCTCTATCAAAATAGTTTGTGTGGGTTTTCCTCTTAAAGAGTGAGATGTTTTGGCCCTAGTTCATAGCCTACATTCTGTGTCTCTTATCTATTTATGTTCATGCATTGGTATTTGTTCGATGAAGAAGAACACTAATATCTAAAGAAAAGGTCTTCATATAATTTTGTAAATAACACTCACAAGAATTTACTAATGGAAGAGAAATCACCCAATACTTGATGTCATATATTTCTCAACATGTCCTTCATTTAAAATTACCTTGCAATGTCCTCCTTGCAAGAGTTGATCAGTTGTTCATCACTACTTAATATTAAATCATCAACATATAAAAAATGATAAGAAAATTACCTTCTACTAAAATATGATAGAGGTTCACATATTCTTCACTTTTGGTGAAGCCCAAACCAGTGAGATAATTGTAGATCCTGGTGTACCAACCAGAGGGTTTTTGTTTGAGATCGTATGATTATCGTTTGAGTCTACACACATGAGACTCTGGATCATATGTCTCAAAACTCTCTGGTTTCTCGATGTGCACCTCCTGCTCAATAACACCATTAATAAATGTTGTTTTTCCATCCATCTGGTGGATCTTCCACCCCATCTATATATCCAGTGCAAGAATTGATCTTTGATATTCCCATCTTGACCCTTGAGAGACAGATGGTAGAACACCTACATCCACTAACTTGGGCGAGATCCACCTACTCCAAGGGGTAGGGATCACACTCTATCTCAAGTCCCTCATCCCATTGGCTAGATGGGGAATTTATTCCACAAAGTGGGAAGGATGCTAAATGGGGCATATTGTAACTAGGGTACATCCCAAATCTCTACACACCCTATCGGTCAGAAGTCTCTCATCCCCAAGAGCTCATTAGCTCCATTCCCCACTCTGAGAGCTCAACCAAAGGAGGAATAACAATGCTCAGTGTTTTCAATCAACCCAAACCCTTGTTCGAAAGTATCAACTCAACCAGTTCAAGCTACATTCTGAAGTCCAATGTCTTTTATGTTCGTCTATCAGTCATGATGGAGCATCACGCTAGAAGATTAGTGTACCCATATCCAACACCTTATCAAAACAACTCACTAAAGAGTCAAGTCATACTTCCATATTCAGTATTCAAAGCTGTAATTCTCAGTTTACTTGATCATACAAGACATTAAATCAATTATTATGTTACAAAAAATACATGTCTTAAGTAAATAATTCCATATCCATCCTTACTTCCTCTCACACAAGGAGGTAAAAACCAAAGCTTGTCTAATTCAACAACATTATCTCTCATATATATATATATATATATATATATATATATATATAATATATATATATATATAATATATATATATATATAATATATATATATATATATATATATAATTATATATACACACACTTTATCTATTCCAAGGTGCATGCTGCAACACAAGAACTCAACATTATGTCTATCCATCAATGAAAACCATGTTGGAGCCTAACTACTCCAATACCACAAATAATCATAATCGAAGCCTTATGGCTCCCTTTGAGTTGGAGCTTCATTGCTCCATTTGTGCCAAATATCGGATACAATGATGCCTAAACATGTTATGTGTGTCATAGTCAAGTACAATACATGCTCATGTTGAGATGTATCACTCATACTACCTCAAGGTTGATCATGCCAACAACAATTTTCTCTACTCTAGAATATCATGGAAGATCTTCAATCTACAGTCACAACTAGAAGTGCTTTCCTGTGAAAAGTATTATCAACATCAATGTACTCATCAAGCATTTGGTAGTGTGTGTTCATGATCTACAAATGACCCTTATCTATTTGGCACAACTAAAAATCATGAATCATTTGACTACTGGATCGTTATGGGATCCATCCAATATTGGTCGAAAGTGGAGTTTTCTTTCAACAACGATTGTACAATACCAAACTTCTAGCATCATACTTCTTTTAACTACAAAATAATAGTTTCTAGATTATTTTGAATTTCATGGCTAGACTTCATTTATTTCTCAGAAAGTTTCAAGTGTTCCTTGAGTTGTTTTCATTCTCTCTTGGATTCTTCAAGTTACACTTTTAGTTGTGCTCGTTCACCATGGATATTATCATTCTTAGACTGTAAATTTGATATTGGAGCTTCAAGATTATTGATTTGTGATTATGTTTGTGTGAGATTCTCTTCTAAAGTACCCTTTTCTTTCCTCAAGGTAGACATCATCACTTCCAATCTAAAGAAAACTCCTTCTAGCATTGGATGTTGAGGGGATCTAGTCTTGTTAGAAACAAATAGTCAACATATAAAATCAAGAGACAAAGCCATACCTGCAACCTTGAAGAGAGGTTGTAGTATAGAAACATATGGTCGTCAATCTAAGTGTACCAAGCTTGAAATCATGAGACTCCTTCTCATCTATCTCAAATACTTAAAGAGGCTCTAGGTACACCTATTCTTTAAGAAAATCATGGAGGAAGCTCACTTCACATTCATCTGAAATACTACATCAAATCATAGGAGCTAGAGTCTCATCACAATAGTGTAGAAGCATCTAGCACTAAAACATCTTGGGAAAATAAAGGGTCCTTGCATGATGCTATTGGTTTATCCACGTAACCTCATGTTAGACAAGTACATTATAGTCAACTCCCTTTGAATAGAAATCCTCATAAGACATCAATATAGGGACTTCATTCCTTTCATCAAATTTTGAGCTCTTACCTTGATTTCAAATGTTTTTTCAATCATGGCAGTAACTATTCTACATCCTCCTCAATATCGATGTTGAAATTTGGGACATTATATCTATTTGATGTATTAGTTGGATTTGAGCAAGAGAAAGAACACAAATGAATGCCATAAAATGTACTTGAGGAATATGAAGGGCTCTAATCAATTCAATCTTCCTTATGTTTCCATTGACTATTGTTTTGAATTGTATCAATTATGAAAGTTCCTTCTTCCTACATGAGCTCCCTCTTGATGCATTCCCTTCCTAAATCATGTTCCTCTATAACCTTATTCTTCCTACAACCTGATAATCCCTATGATTTCCTTGATAACATGCTCATTCAAGAGGTTAGTGAACAAATCAAATATTTTTTGTAGGAAGAAAGAAAACAATTAAAAGAATGATAAATCTAGACAAGAGACATGTCATAAACACAATAACTTGGAAATACTTATCTTTCATGTTGATTGTAGGAAGCTATCTACTCCCTCTTGATCCTACCTCCATAGGACACTATTAGTCATGTGTCAACTCTATCTTTGAAAGGAGTCCAACCTATATTCTTGATTTCATCCATAGTCATGAACTATTTATGAAAGTATTGATTATGGACCATACCCTTTCATTGGTATATAAATAGCTCGAGGGATGCTCCCTAATTCCATCTCTTGTCAGGCAAGGGTTACTCCTAGCGTTTCTATCAAACCCTAGCTCAAAGGATTCTAACTGAACACAAAATTCCATATCACATTAGTGCAAGATAATACATGCCATATCTTAAAAACCTTAACCTAGTCCGAAAGATCAAGATTTCTCTAGGGTTTCCTTCAAACCCTAGGCTTCCCTTAGGTCTCTACCATCTTATTTTACTCATCTTATTCCAACAAGGGTGTCTATTGGGGGATCTCTGTTGAATTATCTTCCAACCTGGCTCGATACCATGTTGAATTTTTCATAGGGCCATATTGTTCTTTGCTTTAAATAATTGAAATCATCATTCACGTATAGAATTCACCCCATAAATTGATTATATCATTATAAATTATGAAAAAAGAACAATAATATCATAGTGGTGGAACATAAAGGAACATAAGAAGAAAAGCATGCACAAAGAGGACAGCGAGAATTTTGGTCAGAGACTAGGGAAAAACCCCAAAAAGGGGAAAACCCATCCTAAATCTTATTCTTCTATTATATTGTCATTGAAGGTTCAACCTAGAATTACAAAGTAAAAAAAAACATCATCAAGTTTCCTAGATCCTATACATCACTTGTTCACAACTACGATTGTGAACAAGTCTTATCGAGAATATTGTTACTATTATACTAATAAATCACCATCACTGCTTCTAAATTGAATGATACCATAGGAGATACCATATGTACTACATATGATGAGATCATCGAGTGGTAGCAGTACTAAAAATTTACTAAGGTGAGGAGGAGACTATATGCTGAGGTCATTAAGCTATAGCAATACTGAACATTTACTGAGGCAAGGAAGAAACTATCCATATGATTGTAAAGGATTGAATGACTATATATATATATATAATGGAGTGAGATTCTCATCATAGAGGAGTCACAAAGATTAGATACCATAAGCGAGACGATGCAAAATAATAGTCATGTAGAATGTAGTAATGAATATGAGCCATAGTTTTGGAACATATGTCTTGAAACATGTGAGAGAGGAGATTTGAAACAAAGAAGAGAATGTAGATCTGTAACCAAAGCAAAAGAGTGAAGCCCTATCGTGTAACCATTCAACGTGTTAGACAAACGTGTCATCTAAACCATGCACAAGCTATCTGAACTATGGAAAAGAATTAGACTCATCCAAAACCTTAGAGCCTCGAATCCCATGCGAAGGTCTTAGAGAAAATACCCAAGAAAAGATTTCAAAGAAAATACTCAAGCAAGGATTGCAGACTAAATTTGCACACACTATTGTGAATCACCCCGATGTGGTATATATAGTGATTTACCATTGATGAAGGGTCATGAACTTTGGATGGACTGACATGGAAATCAGTAACAAAATTATTTTAATAATATTTTGGAGTCATGATATGGCTAGGGGATTTCTCCCTAGCTTCCAAAATTAACATTATTGTATATAGATTTTGGGTAATAGCATTCACACCCCGATGACGAGTTTCCCAAGTTATAGCATTGGCTCCCCGCTGGAAAATATTATGGGTTGAGATGGGCTCACCATTGTGGTTCTAGGTTGAGAAATGTCCCTAATGTTGTTTTGGATCGAGCTAAGCTCTCTGTTGTTGTTGTGGGTTGAGCAAGGCTCTGTATGATGACAAATTATTCTTCTTCTTTAGATTTGAGATTTTTCAACAGATGGAGATGAGCCAAAGTGGAGATATGGCTTAATGATAATAATGAATTATCAAATTGACTACTAGGTAGTAGCCAGAAGCTCCCCCATTATGGCTCTTGTTTTCAACTAATGATCGAGTCATGTTATGATGAGATGGATGCCCTAGTGATATAATCTTTGAGACTAGTGGAGTTTGGAAGGTTGATCTCCCCTTTGATTATGGATTCCTCTTCCTTTATGTGTTGATGTGAGATAGTTCTTACCAATGATAAAATTGTATGTCTTTCTTATGATTGAAGATATATTCACTCGAGATTTGTATATGATGGATATTCTAGATAAAGCATATGATGTTGATGAAAATACCTCCCTAGCTAAGAGGGAGTGTTAATTTTGGCAACTAGGGAGAAATCCCCTAGTCATCTCATGAATCCCAAATATTATTAAAATAAATTTGTTAATGATTTCCATGTTGAACCATCCAAAGGTCAGTACCCTTCATCAATGGAAAATCACTATATATACTCCATTGGGGTGATCCGCAATAGTGTGTGCGAATTTAGTCTGCAATATTCGCTTGGGTATTTTCTTTGAGACTTCCATATGGTATTCAAGGCTGTAAGGTTTTGGATGACTCTAATTCTCTTCCACAGTTCGTATAGCTTTTGCACAGTTCAAATGACACATTTGTTTAGCATGTTTAATGGTTACAAGATAGGGATTCACTCTTTTGCTTTGGTTACAAATATATATTCTCGCCTTTGTTTCAGATGTCCTCTATCATATGTTTGAAGACCCATGCTCAAAAACTATGGCTCAGATTCATTACTACGTTCTATATGGTTATTCTTTCACGTCATTTTTCTTATGGTATTTGATCTCTGTAACTACTCTACGCTGCGAATATTGCTCCATTGGTATGTATGTATCCCTGTGATCAGTATTGCCATAGAATCTCTATGTTATGGTTCCTCGGTGGATGATATTGAAATTTATTAAAATATGATATATTAGTCTTGTTATTGTTGTCTCTCCTTTGATCATGACACTCTGCGTTGGTCTTGACACTATTGGTCTCAAAATTGTTCCATAACCTTGCAATGAACATGTAGTCACCCTTTGTAGAATTGCTTCACATCTCTTTTATTTTACTGTGGACACTGATCCTCTATGGTTGTTGTGTGTGTGTCGTGTGTATTATATATAATATAATATATATATATAATATATATTATATATATAATATATTAACTATATATATCTATATATAATATATTAGATTATAGATATAGATACGATAGAAGATAGATAGATTGCCATAAAGAGATGCCATACATACTATATATGTTTGAGATCACTCATTGTAGCAAGACCGAAATTACTACTCATGTGTGTATATAAATATCTTTATATCTATATATATTATATATATATATATATATATATATATATTATATAATTATTATATAGATATATTATATATATATATATATATATTATAATATATATATTATATAATATATATATATATATATGAGATTGTTATTCAGTCCTCTACATCCATACAAATAGTCTCCTCATTGTCTCAATAAATTTTCAGTCTTGCTACATGTTAGCCTCCTGCTGCAGCAGGTTACTCATATTTCATGATTAACATTTTTACAGGCCAAATATGTCATACTTTGCATGCTGTAATGCTCCATATTTGCTAAACAGTCACAAAATAAAGAGGCCATGAAAGAATGCTACTCAAAGTTCATCTACTACATTACAATTTTGAAGAGTCATTCCAATTTTGTAGAATTTTCAGCTAAAGGGAGGTCCAAACAGCCTAACCTTGGTCTCCCTAGGTTTCAATTTCCTGTTTTAGAATATAGAGAATGAAAAATCTGTCCAAACAGCTTAATCTTGGCAAATTTTAGATAGGTAGAGAATCAAAGGAGCCCAACTGCTTAATCTGGGCCCTTGGAAGAAATAAGTGTAGATGTAGATAGGAAGACAGAAAAACAAAAAGTTGAAAAGATGGGTCTGCAAGTCAAAGTGCACCCAAACCAAAAGAAGAAAAAATTTTAGGTAAGTAGGCTGGGTAAGTAGTTTTGAGGTTGCAGAATCTTGATTTCTGATCAATCCTATGTTTTCAAAGTATCATCTCTACTCAGGTCACAATCATCAGGCAGTTTCATGTGGAGGAGCTCAAATCAGGCATAACTAACTTCCCTTTCTTCCTCTTCC